>JAUBNY010000001.1:12396240-12411393 GCA_032275445.1 Crypturellus soui
GGGATGCACTGTTGCTGGGCGCAGAGGAAGTGATGCTTGAACACTAGCCAGCTCTCTTGGGCCCCCCTTCCTTCTAGGGCTGTAGCCCATGGGATTCTTTCGAGGAGGTTTCTGAAGAGGTCCATTGTTGCAAGGCTGAAATTGTTGCATTTTTTTCTTCAAATATTTGTTTAAATAATGACAACAGTCAGATTCATTAAATATACAATAATTGCTGGGGCAGACTGAAGGATCAAACTGCAGCCTGAACTGATGCTAGAATTTTCAAGATACAAACAAATGAAAGTAGATACATTATGATGAATACAAAATGAAAACAATTATAAATTTCATGTATATATGCAGCAGCTTTTCTTATATTGTTGGTAAGCACAAACAAAAATAAACTTTCACAGATCTTCATCCATGAAAATGAGGTCCCATCTCCTATCAGACTGAGTTAAGAAACCACTCTTCGCCTCAGACTACTTAAATTTTGTGAACTCATCTAAAGACCTTGTGACAACTCGAGGAAAAAAAAATCTAGTATTTTTATGATATTTCAAGTAAAAATAATCCATATAAAAGAAAAGGTTCATCCTTTAGACATGTATGGAGATATACTTGGAAAGAATACCTTATTTATTGGTGTCTGGCAAGCAAAGAGTTCATTTTAGTTATTTTTTAGAATGTGTACTGAGACAGTATGCATTAGGTAGATATATGATGAAAAAGTTTTTTCAGTAGTGACAGACAACAGTTGTCAGACACCAGTTTCCCTGAGTATGAGTGTCATGAAAACTGAGCCTCTAAATCTCAAATGCATTAGGTAGACTAGGAACTGTGAGTAAAGATATGCCATGTCAGCATACATCATATTATTCTGATATTTTTGAAGAAATGGAGTGGGAAAAGAGGAGAAACTGCATAATTTAGAAGATTCAGAATGACTTTCATCTGCAGTTCTGTGGTTTAAGACCAGATCAGTTTTCATGGTTACTTTCTGGTCTAACATCTTAGCTTTTAACATTAAGGATAAAGTGAAAGAGCATGTTTTTGCTTGTTCCTGTGACAATTTCTCTGCAGTGAAGTGTAACAACAGGTTCGTTCTGCATTACGCTTTGTGAATAACCACTGCTAAAGCTCCATTCCAGCAAGACACCCAGCAGCATTTCTCTGTTGTTTACAGCTTGTTTGGGAAAGCACATCAAGTATGTTGGCTCATAGGACTGAATGGCCTTGAAGTTATAATGCATTTCTAGACCTTTTTATGTGTTAACTATCAAGGAGCTATGTGACATTGCCCAGATGAGTATTTGTTTTCTACCTTATAACATTTTATTATCTCACATCTTCATTCCACTAAAAAAACCTCTCTCAGTTTCTTCCACCTTCTTTCTGGCCTTCAAAAATTCTACTCAGAGTGAACCCTTGTTCTTTCTCTCATTTTCTGTTTTGTAATCTCCAAGGACTAAAGGCAATTGATTTGTGCATTTTGTTTTGTTTTGTTTTGTTTGACTTTGTATTCTACTTATTTATTAAATTCTAAGGCTCAGTCCGTAGTCAGTACATGGTACCCACACGTGATTATGTGGAGGTGGTTCTAATAGGCACACTAATGTTACTTTGAAAGTACATTCCTCACACAACAGTAAGATGAAACTATTAGTACTGTGTTGGACTTCTAAACATTCCCTTATTCTGATTATTTGGGCATTAGCTAATACATTACCATAAACAAGGAGCAAGAAAATAATTATCATATCTGAGAAAATAAAATAGAGACTAGGGGTGGTAATGAAACTCTGATTGAAAAATATAAATTTATATGTCAACTTGTGGTTGTCTGTATGTGTGTTAGATACTGAGATCCCTTGAGGTGATGGAGAGTTGGCTAATACAAGAAATAACTATCTAGATATTAATCTGACCAACTACTACAGGAGAGATCCACTTACCTAAATGTAGGAATCTGTTGACATTCAAGACATCTTAAGGAGTCTGAGAGCTCCTCATAAGACCATCAGAGATCTTATCAAAGGACCTGTGAAAGACATGGCCTTCTGGAATGATAGCAGCAGAGCAGATAGAATACTTCAGGGTATGTCAAATGGCTTGTGGATAGGCAATAAATTGAACTCCACTGTCAGTTTAGTGTTAGCCAAAGGGCTAAAATTATCCATTTCACACTTCTAGTCTCACATTTGATTCTACTGCAGAAAGCAAAATTTTGTTTTCTAGGGTAAACTCAATGAAGATTCAGAAGTATCATGTCTACTTTCCCTTTACAAAAGAAACACCTGCACAGAGAAACTGATATTAGAATTCTCCTTTACGAGGACTCTGAGGACCATGGCGCACTGGTTAATGTCGTGGCAGAGAACCAAAATGCATGTACATGTGGTTGGTGTCACTGCAAGGGTAAACTGTCTCCTGAAAAATCAACCAGCATGTCAACCACTGAGCTTCTATTAGTGGATTAAACTTCATGTGTTGATAATCAAATAACAGAAAATTTTGTGGCCATTTGGTCCTCACTATCTTTTTCCTTTGTTTCCTAACATGTTTTCAGTTCTTATTCATATTACTTAGCTGGAAATTAAGGTATACCTCTTGGATTAATTTTACAGACTTGGAAGTGAAAGTATTAATTTTTAAGAAATAGATAAACAATGACTAAATTAGGAAGATAATTTTAAATATGATGTAGCACAGTTAATGTTTAGTGATAGCGACCTAGTTTTTAGCAGTCACCTTATTGGTGATCCTGAATCTAGAAGTGTCTTGAGAGTCTGTTAGTCTGGTGCCATGACTGCTTGATAAGCATCAGTTAGCTGAAAAAAATATAGACCCTCGAAGGGAAACTATATGGAAAACAAATGTAACAGAAAAGCCCCTATCTGGACTACTCAGCTAGTGAAAGAAAAAACAAACTGTGGTAGAAAGACTGTGATTCATTTCCTAGCAGATCCAATGTCAGTGTCGGGAAAGTACCAGCATGTCTCAGCTGATTAGAAGGATATTTATAAAGCTAAAGCTAACCGTGAAATACAAACAAAATTCAGAATTTTCTTATTAAAAGGATGTTTAATTACTCCAACATGAAACATCTATTACATTTATCTGATAATAGAGATCAGGAACAAAAAAGTCTAATTAATCACAGTAATTGAACAAATTGAAAGCTGTATCCATTAACTAGGAAAGAAAGATGACAATATAGTAAAGTGCTATATTCATTATTAATTGTTTTAGCAGATTCTATTAGCCTAGCTGTATGGAAAGATCCTTTGAAATTGTCTCTGTAAGGTCCTTTTTAAGTAATCATAAATCAATTATAAAAAATAGGTAAAACATTTGGCATATTTAATTTCAGCTGTAAAAATTATTTTACTTTTTTCAGATCCCTACCTCAAATTGCATTTAGCTATTTCTAGGATTTTTAATACATTCGAAAAACACCAAAGTAATTACCATCTTCAGATAATTGTTTTCCATTTACGTTCTGAAAGAGAGAACAAATTGTGCAAAAAATTTTATTTTTGCTCTGATGTTCACAAAGAAATCTTCAGGCTATTTGATATTTAGAAAAATGATAACTATCAAAAACTAACCCTTTACAACCAAGTATAAAGCATAAAAGGTGATTTTTAACACATGCGTTTGTTTAGAAAATGTTTATGACATAATTAGAATAGCTGAGTTTGGTAGGGACTTCTGGTGGTCACCTAGTTCAAACCCCATGTTCAGGCAGGCTCACCAGAGCCCATTGCCAAGGACCCTGTCCAGGCAATTTTTGAATATTTCCAAGGCAGGAGACTCAACTTCTAAAGGCAACTTTTCCCGTGATCAGTCACCCTCACAATAATGAAGCTTTTCCTCATGTTCAGATGGAACTACCTGTTTCAGTTTGTGCCTGTTATCTCTTGTCCTGGTACTGGGCACCATTGAGTCTGGCCTCATTCTCACTACACCCTCCCATCAGATATTTCAAGGTTCTGCTGTTAGGACAGATGGTCCTTTCTTTTGTTGCTCCCATTATTTGTAAGATAACTGACTCTTGCTTCGAGGCTCCTGGCCTAACAGCTATTTACATTTCTCCTATCTCACTAATATTTGATATCAGGAACTTTCAGCGCCTTGAGACATCAGCTGGAAGGACAATGAATAACAGTTTTTCAGAATATTTAGCTTTTTTCTCATTAAGTCATGTCAAAACAGCTGATTTCAGAGTAGAAGAAATAGTAACCATGGATCACAGGAACACTCCAAATAAGCATTATGTTACTGAAAAGCAATTTTGATAACCTATTAGTGATTTTTACCTAATGGATATAAAAAACAAGCAGTAAAATGAGTATGATTTCTATACCTACATGCATCTACAGATAGATGGATGGATAGGTGGATTCTCAAATGGATCATTATTTATGTAGAGTGAACTAGCCAATGTCCCCTCAAAAGGCTGTTTCTGTGAGTGGGTTATGCTAGCAAAATAGTATTTAAAAATAAAAAAAAATAAAAAAAAATAAAAAAAAACAACCCCACAACTTGAAGACTGTGGAGAAAAGAAAAAAGAAGAGGTTGTAACAAGACAACCTTGGTAGTATAGCAGAAGCCTATAAAAAACACATATATAATACTGGAGATCCCAGGGCTATGAAAATGTCTCACAAATGTTCGATGTTTGATTCTTCTTCATTAAAAGAATGCAGTTTTGGAAGCTGGGACTGGGATGGGGGAAGAGGGCAGAAAAGGAGAATAAAGAATAAGTACCTGACATATGTAAAACATTGCATATATAGTAAAACTCAGACATAACAGGGGATTTGGAACCAATAAAGGAAGATCAAATAGGCAGACTGTTAACAAATGTATGAATAGAATTTTAAGTAGAGGAAGAGGAAAAAAATCCACCATCAAATTCCTACTGTGCCTGTCAAACAATTCAGAACACTGATAACTAACCATGCCCCATGCCTTCCTCCTGAGGAAGATTAAAGATTCAGGGCCCTGGGTATATTGCATGGGTGAGACTAAAATCAGGGAAGAGAGCTGATACTAGAAATTTTATCTCCATCAACCTTAATTCTCTCAATACAAACTGCAAAAATAGGACACTTCGGACTATAAGTTTTAGTAGCATTGTGACTGAATTAATAAGATTTCCTTAATTAGACTGATAATACTTTAATTGTTCTAACATTAAATCTTTTCCTCTCTATGTAAGATATGTTTCTTAACCCACATAAATTGCATAGGGTCTTGGTTTGGTTCCCTTCCCTCGAGCTCAGTTTGCAATTCATGCGCAACTCTGTAATGCCAAAACAGCAAAATAACTAATAAGCACAGTTTTCTTCAGACATTAGTATTTATTCTGAGTATTTCTACTTTAATTATTTTAAATCAATCCTTTAGAAAATCTTAGTCAATTACCTAACTGAATTATTCTACATTAGTCTCATTAACTATAGATGCAATTCACATGCCTATGCATATTTATATATCAATATTTAAGGAATTTCAAAAACCTGATTTTGCATTCTTCGGTTCATATTTTAATCTAGACATTTTTAGCTTCCTTCATAAATACTGCCTGGCTAGGAGGCTTAGCTGTGGCTTGTAATCATTTCATCACTACAATTAAAGTTTTGGTTTTACAGAATGCATTTTAACATTCTTAATTGAAGAAATACAATCAGAGTGATAGCCAGACTCATTGACGGCTATCAAATGTTTAGAATTTGAATTTACGTAAATAAATATAAAAACCTAAAGATTTAGATTAAAACCTTTTATTGCAAAACATCTATTATACCATTTTAATTTCTGCCAATCGATGTTTTCTCTACTCAGGCTGTATTTACTGTTGTGGGAAATGCAAAATGTAACTGTTAAGTTTAGTTCAAAATAGGACTGTCTGATATTTATGCTATATTATTTTTGCATTCCTAAACTACCTCTGCATATGAATGCTGATGCATTACCATCTGCCAACCATGATTGCAGTTTCTCCAAGATATGGAAAACTGATTTGGAATTTTCTTTGACTCGGTGGACTTTAAATCAGTAACTCCCTCTTCCAAATAAAATGGCTACACCATTGTATTTTTTTAAATGAACTATTAGTCCCCTTGCTGATGGTAATTCACTTTGAATAAGTGGTTTGAAAATGAACTGGAGACAGGATTGGATCTTAGCCAGAATGAATCCTGAACAATGAGCCTTAAAAATATTATCTACATATTCACTGATAATTAAGTTTGCTGTTACTTGTGCAAAGTGAAAGATCTCCAGAAGGACGTATGTTGTCTCCCTGTGCCCCTGATGTTTCCCTTAAGGCTCAGGGGATGCCAAAAGCAGGAACAGAAGAGTGATTTTCGGCATCAGCTTCTCCATCCTGGGCAGGAGACCCATCCAGTGTAACCTTAGCTGTAGCATAAGATAGGAGCTGCACCCTTCTCTCCATCTTCACCCTCATGGGACAAACAGGACAGAATGGACCCAAAGTCAAAACTCAGGACCCAGTGTCAAAGTGGGACAGAGTGCTATTTCTTCAAGTCACAAAGAACTTAGTTGTACTTTCAGAAAAACCTGTGTCTCTCTCCTGGGTGCAAACACACATGTTTCTTTGAGAGGAATCTAGCAGAAGAGGTTAGGAGCACACTGCTTTCTTCAGCAGTGGGGAGTACTGAAGAGAGGGTGGCAATGAGAAATGCGCAATCTTTGCGTCATTTATAATGAAAGAAAACTCTTCTAATTTACTATTTTGACTACAAACTCTCTCTTTTATCTTTGCCAGCTGACTAGCCCACATGAATATATTTATTCTCTTTTCTTTTTTGTCATTTTTAATGAATTTGAATCTAAACAGTATTCCATATAAGTGATGAGTAGCTTAGATCTCTACTTATTTTCGGGAAGAATGGCAGACTGAGTACCTAGTGTGTAAATTATGGATTGAAACATTAAACTAATAGCCTGATTTCATTATTCAGATGTGACACAAATGAGATGAATGTCTTAGATTAAATTAACAAGTAAATAATTTAAAAAGGATAATAGGTGTTTTCATCCACCCCCAGAAGCATTTGAGATTATAACAAAGAACAAGCTTTACATCTGATTTTCTCTCTGCGTAGTCAGATCTGAACAAACTAGCATATGGAGTTTTGCTTTTTAATGGAAGAGCATACACTGCAAGTTTTCAGTTTTACAAAGATAAAATAGCTGTAGTTCCTATTTTAAAAATATACACTGGGATCTACCGTGGCTGACTGAACAACCTGTTCAGGAGATAATTCCTGAATATTCAGAGATAATTCCTAGGAGATAATTCTCCATCTCTCCAGGAAAAGCCATTGTTTTTCCCTCAGATTTGAAGGCTGCTGCTTGAAATAAAGAGAAATACAGCCATATGGTGCTTTTTTGTACCACCAGTTGCAGGGGCTCTCGATAGAGGGACAGGAACTAGGAGCAAAATACAAAAATGTTTTCTTCGAAGAACACAGCACAAGAGAAAATTGAATAAAGCTTTTAATTTTTCAAAACTCCTCAGTGTAAGAAACCCCTGCACACATCCTTTCTGTTCATACCTACTAATAGATAGTCAAGTTCTGTTTGCATATCTGATATACATATCACCAGCTTTACAGTGAACTGTGGAATTTCCTTTATGTGTAGTATTTTCAAAGTTTCTGGTTTCACCAGACTGCAGATCTGATCTGCTCTTATGAGTGTCTTTGAACATTCCTACTCCAATTAGACCTAATTTTACAATAATAATTTAAAATCAAATGTGCAATATACTAATGTGGTTTTAAGCCTTGAGTATCCTTAAAACAAATGAAACGGCAAATGAAGCCAATATTCCAGACAAGGAACACAGGACAGCTTTAGAAACTGTGATTTATTATGCCTTTCTGCAGTATCTTTCTTTCTATCACATCAGATCTTTCAGCTTTTATACAGGTTGTCCTACCTTAACAATAACTCTTTCCTTAGAAACAAAACAAACACAAACAAACAAAAACACTAAGACTGCTATTAGATGAAACACAAAATTAAGATTTAATAGTTCTTCTCCCTATTTAATTTGATAGGAAAGTTTTCATATACAACCCATTTCCCCTCCCCTCAACTGGAGGGTTAGCACAGTCCCCATCATGCCTCCTAAAGCCAAAGTACTTTACTGCCATCTTAAGGCAAGCCAGATGCATTGGCTATACAGTAAATATTGGCACTGTAAATGCCCACTACTTAAATGGACCAATTAACCTCACTATGCAACCCACCAAATGCCACTTTGGTCCTTATGTCACTGTGGAATCTGTGCACAAATTACTAGGGCGAACAGCACGTTTAGTATTTCCAGTGTTACAGGGCTGCCTGGATAATCCTCAAAATGACAAATCACTGCCTGTGCGATTAATTTTCTCTCTGTCAAGTCTGGAAAGATGAGAGATTTTGGGGGACATCGTACAACGTGTCAAGGAAATGCCAGCTGTCTCCATAACATCTCAGGGCTAAGAGCGGAGAGAGATTGATGATTCGTACACAGAGCTGTTTTTCATAACATTAACAAATCTGAATTCCTCAGCAGATAAAGTAATGGGATCTGTCAGTCAGCATGGAAATACTCAGAGCAGCAACAGATATTTAAATAATCAATATTGTAACACTTGAAGGTGGTTGAAATAAACCAAAGGAACTTAAATTTTCACACAATAAAAGACAGATTTTTTTTCATTGTTCATGATACCTGTACTTAAGACATATTATCAAAAAAGACAAACTCTTACAGGAAACATGATACATTTTTCTTTCAGAAAGCAAAATATTTCTTTTTGGCAGATAGTTTTATTTGATATATATGTGCTAAAAACCCAAACCATGAAAAAGTCTCACAGAATAGACCCACATTATTCAATTAGAATATTATTCAATGTGCTAAAAACAGATATTTATGAGAGTTACAAGAATATTCCTATAACATTTCCAAAGAGCTAAGGTGCATCATCCTCACAATGTGTATTGAACACTAATTATTTAAGATTATGTTCTAGATATGGGAAAGGACTTTTAGTTCATGAAATAACAATAGCAGTAGCTCTCATGCCTCACCTTAGACAAACTTACCAAGGTGCCATTCAGGAGAAAACTTAACAGAAATCAATGAATGCTATGAACATACATATGTGAAAGAATTTTCCTATAAAGGTAGATAAATACATAAAAACAGAAGCTGTGGTTAGTACATCAGAAAGAGCAGACTATAGAGTAGGCACTCGTCTCTATGTTTTTTTCATGGAATTCTCATGGAGTTTTCCATGGAATCTGAGCTTTTAGCTGGGTGGGAATATGCTCTTTTGACTTACCTGCATTTTGAAAAGAGACATATTATGTCTCCTACTTACACAGATCAGTTCTGAAAAGCTTCTGTGCAGTAAAGGCCAATTTGAATTGTGGAGTTTGTTATTGAAGGGATTTGTCACTGTTCAGTTTGATGTTAGACAATAGGAATTAGAGGTTAGACACTAGAGTTAGGCCCATTTATAGGTGATGTGTATCTAAGTCTCTAAGGTACTGTTCAGTCATTGGAGTTGACAAGATTCAGATCCCTTTTTTTTTCCATTTTTTTTACTCCATCTTGTTTAGTAGCATTATTTATGTGTTAGTTTTCTTCCCTCCTCTGCTATCAACCACATCTAGATTTCCTTCATTGTTTCTCCACTCAGTCCTCACATCCTCCAATATATTACATTCTTCACTGGGCAGTAAATGATGTGTGTGACACAGCCAAGAACACACAGAAATGAACGAACCATTTCTTCATAAATTTACAAACAAAAAAATCTTATTAACAGGATACAGATACTTTATTTTTTGTTGCTGTCCCTATTTCTTTTGTATATACAACATTCCTTCATATATACCTACCTCTTTTTATTTTCATCTCCTTCATTGTTATCAAAAAGGTCCTATTAAAGGTAAGAATACAATTTCCTAAATGATTTATATGGAAACTGCATGCAGCCATAAAACAAACCATTTTATAGTCTGTAAAACTAACCATTTCTGTATGTATAGCAAACTAACAGGGTATCAGTCCATTCTTTCTACACATACACATCCTCTTACACATACAGAAAGCTAGAAACAAGTCTTGAATTCAAGATTTGAAACAATTGACATAAAGGAAGCATTTTCTGTAGCAGTGCCAGATTGAAATTCAAAAGATACAGGCATCCCACAAGCTCTTTTTTTTTTTTTCCATAGAAATATCCTCAGCCACTGACCAGAACCAACTTTTCTAAGTTGATAAGATCTGACAATATCCACAGTTTGCTGTGGAATAGCCTCAGGCTACCTTTTTGTTGTTGTTGTTGCTGCACTTGCAAAGACTCAGAGAATGAGATAAGAACAACAAGAAACAAACCTAGATCTTCTACTAATGCTATAGACATGAAGACCTGGATTAACTGGTAGAATTAAATTTAGTTTGCCAAAATATTGAAAAGATAAATACACTTATAATGGGATATTCTAACTGCACAAAGCTGGGCATTTGATATCTGTTAAACAGTTTCTGATTAACTACACTGGTATATCAGAGAAGCACAAGTAAAATGACAGACTGACATCATCATCTGAAGATCTAAATATCTGTCCCATGTTAGGAAGTCTCTTCTTGAAAGACCGCATGGACCACTCCATGATGCATGTAAGGCTTTTACAGCCTGTAAATAACTGGCAATCGAAAATTTGCCTGGAGAGAGGAAGACTTGCCTTGGATAGAGAAAGATCTTAGAGAGTCAGACTTACGGAATAGGCACTTAGGGAAACTTGACACCCAGAAATCCATGGACCCTGATGAGATACACCGAAGAGTGCTGTGTGAGCTGGCAGATGTTATTGCTAAGCCACTCTCTATCATCTTCAAAAGGTCCTGGAGAACAGAGTTGGTGCCTGAGGACTAGAAGAAAACCAATGTCACTCCAGTCTTCAAAAATGGCAAGGAGGACTCAGGCAACTACAGGCCAATCAGTCTCCCCTCCATCCCTGGAAAAGTCATGGAGTAACTCATCCTGGCTGTTGTCTCCAAACATGTGGAAGACAAGAAGTTACTCAGGAGTAGTCAGCATGGTTCACCAAGGGGAAATCATGCTTGACTAGCCCAATAGCCTTCTACAACGGAATGACTGGCTGGATAGCTGAGGAGAGAGCGGTGGATGTCATCTATCTAGATTTCAGCCAGGATTTTGACACTGTCCAGCATCCTCCTGGGCAAGCTCCGGAAGTGTGGGTTAGATGAGGGGATGGTGAGGTGGATTAACTGGCTGGATGGCAGAGCCCAGAGCGTGGTGATCAGTGATGCAGAGTCTAGTTGGAGGCCTGTGGTTAGCGGAGTCCCCCAGGGGTCAGTCCTTGGTCCAGTCCTGTTCAATTTATTCATCAATGACCTGGATGAAGGCAGAGAGTGCTCCCTCTGCAAGCTTGCTGATGATACCAAACTGGAAAGAGTAGCTGATATCCCAGAGGGCTGCGCTGCCATCCAGAGGGACCTGGACAGACTGGACAACTGGGCAGTGAGAAACCTCATGGAGTTCAACAAGGGCAAGTGCAATGTCTTGCACCTGGGGAGGAATAACCCCAGACACCAGTACAGGCTGGGGACTGACCTGCTGCAGAGCAACTCTGCAGAGAGGGACCTGGCTGTCATGGTGGATGACAGGTTGACCATGAGGCAGCAGTGTGCCCTCGTGGCCAAGAAGGCCAATGGCATCCTGGGGTGCATTAAGAGGAGTGTCTCCAGCAGGTCGAGGGAGGTGATCCTGCCTTTCTACTCAGTCCTGGTGAGGCCACATCTGGAGTACTGTGTCCAGTTCTGGGCCCCCCAGTACAAGATGGATATGGAGCTGCTGGAGAGAATCCAGCGCAGGGCCACAAGGATGATCAGAGGCCTGGAAAATCTGCTCTATGAGGAAAGGCTGAGGGAGTTGGGCCTGTTCAACCTGGATAAGAGGAGGCTGAGGGGAGACCTGATCAGTGTATATAAGTACCTCAAGGGAGGGAGTGAAGAGGAGGGTGCTGGCCTCTTTTCAGTGGCCACTGACAGAACTAGAGGAAATGGCCACACACTGAAGCACTGTAACAGAGCACTGTAACAGGTTGCCAAGAGAGGCTGTGGAGCCTCCTTCTCTGGAGCTTTTCAAAACCCACTTGGACACAATCCTGTGCCACATGCTCTAGGTGACCCTGCGTTGGAGGGTTGGGAGGGTTGGACTAGATCGTCTCTAAAGGTCTCTTCCAATCTTACGGATTCTATGATTCTATGAAAAGCAACTTTTTTTTTTTCTCAAGAGAATGCACCATCATTAACTTTATAGGGGCAGTGGGCTGATTCATTACTGTCTCTGATATGATCTTGTACCTCAAATAGTTTTATGTAATTTTAGGTACTTAAATCAGGCATGTAGTTTTTCTATCTCCTTATACACCTGAAATATTTAAAAGAATTTATGCAAATAATTTTACCATTATAGATCATCTCAGGAGATTTTGAGAAATATAGGATTTTTTTTTTTCATGTTCAGCATTTGAATGTTAATCACAAATGAGCTATGTTGGCTCTGAGCCTATCGGTGGTCTATGATCAGAGTTCAGGCACACTACAGTAATATGAGTAATTAAAAATAATTCTATTGATGATGATTTTCATCAGAGACAGGTTGCAGCCATCTAGGAATTCTAATTGCTTAATGATATGAAACAGAACTTTTGAAAGAGCAACTTGAGGGAATATTTTATTTATAGGAATGCATCCAAACCATTTTCATTATGTTCCCTGGAGTTCTAAAAAGTACTGAAGAAGTACTAAATAAAACCACAATGATCTCTAATCCCTTTCCTGTCTACAGTGCCAAGTTACTCATAGAAACCAAAGTGGCAGCCTTTTGAATACTATCATCTGCCTGATTTTTTTTCTCCTGGAATGGTGACTAATGACAAGTCTCATTGGTCTTCTAGATTGGTCTCTAACATGCCTTTGTGGCTGGGAATGACATTAATTGAAAAATGTCTTGCTCACATGGACACAAAACAGGACAAAACTTACAGTGGGTCAAAACTATCTGAAGAATTTCCTTTCATTGCATTTGCTTTGCATTTACTTTCATTTCATCACGAACAAACAAGAGTGTACTCAGCCTCAGGTGTCTTTTAAAAAGATTTTTTTTGCATTAAAGTGAATAAAGTTATGGATGTGTATGTTCGTGTATACGTTTGCTTAAGGACTGGCCTTCTTCACCTTTACTAATCTAGCAATCTTTAAAAAGCAGGAACTTTGTTCAGTTAAATTTTCCAGGATCAGTCCTTTTGTTCATAAATTCTGTTTTCTAAATATAGAAATTTCTTTACAGCTGTCTTTGTAACAGCTTACCTCTTATCAGAAACCATTCTGATTTTTATCCTTTGTCCTTGCTGTTTAGTGTTTCTTTGACTTCTATACCAGAAAAGTGAAAGATATATTTCAAGTAAAAGCACAGTATTTTTTTAATAGTTTATATTTCTGATCAGAAAAAAATGAATGGTCCTCTAAATGCTTGTAAGATTTAAACAATTGTGTAATTCTGGAATGATTTTTCTTCCCTGAAGGTCAAAATCAGCATAGACCAGGCCCCTTACAGACATATCAGCTGCCTGAGTTTCTCAGTTCTACTTAGGTAGAGCCTGAGGTATGCCGTACTCTCAGATCACTCATACAAACAAAATAAAACAAAATAAAACACCCTATAGAATTATGCAAAAGGAAATAGTATTGTTAACTTGCAGTGATCCCTAATCAGATGCAAGGAGCCACCCACTGGAAGTGGTCACAGGTGACAGGACAAAGAATAGTTGTTAGGCTGCTCTCTGCTGCTCTTCATGATTACTTCTTTGTAGTTTGGGGAACAATGAGAGCTTGTAGTCATTATGGATTCCTCACCATCCCATTTACAGATTTTTGCCCAGAAAAAGAATTTTCCATTAAATTGCTATTTAAAAATGTCTCATTTTACAAGGCTGTATTACTCAGAGGTAGAATTGCTCGTGTGAATCTAGAGCTAATAGTTGGTTTACTAGTACCTTACTAGTTTAGTGGTTGCTTTACTAGACTGTGACTGTTCATGCTCTGTTAACTATTTTTAGCTTGTTGGTTTACAATAAAAATTCTTGAATTCTTCCCCAACCTTAGATGGACTGACTGCTCATATTTACTCACTACATACTAACTATTCTGAATAGATTTGATTATGATATTATTGTTTCAAAATAATTTAAAATAGATAATTAACTTCTTGAGACAAACACATTCAAGACAGTCAAAAATTTCTATGAGAATCTGAACCTCTTGAGATTCATGACTCTTTGTAGTAGAGAACAATATTACTATATTTTATTTATATAAGGCATGGTCTATAAGGAACTATTAAAATGAAGAGGAAGTATGCAAAAAAAAAAAAGATGCATAAAATCCTGCACCTTTAGAGGTTAATGAGAAAACCGTTAACACATTAGGGCCACAGTTTCCTCCTGTAATCAAAATAGAACTGGACTGCTATACAACTGTCATTATTACATATCCCTGTATCAGACAGGATCTTCTGGGAGTTTTAAGGAAGCTAATTTCCAACTCTTTAAGGCAAGCATACATTCATGAAATGACTACTTTATTACATGATCTTGATTAACAAGGTGAGAGAGAAAAACAACAAAAAAAAGAGCCTACATTTCACTTTGGTTTCTTTTCTCCATTTCTGAGTCTGTGCGGGCATTGCATATAGGCTTATTATCTGTCACCAAGATTCTTCTTCAACAAATTCTAAATTACTGAATTCTACACCGAATAGCCAAAACAGTGGAGAATGTAGGATTTATCTATGTATCGTAGGTTAAACTAAAATTATTAAGAAAGTAATAACTTTGTGGATGCTAAGAGAGGCTCAATTTCAGCACATAAAGATTTGCAGGTTAAGAATGTATCAAATAGCAATACAGAGTGTCGACTGTAGGTCCAATCCCCTTCCTAGGTGTTGGGAGTCATAAACGGGGAGTGGAGCTACCCAACTAGTACAAATATAAAAGGGTGATATGTGGAGGTTGGTTCACCAACAATAGTGCCTCGTTAGCAGA
>JAUBNY010000001.1:12411493-12447368 GCA_032275445.1 Crypturellus soui
TGTGATCATCTATAAGCTCAACTCTGGCAATATCAGATTCACAAACAGTCTGTCAACTGTAGGTCCAATAGCCTTCCAAACAACTAGTCGAGTTTACAAATAGCATGATTTATTCAAATGAAACATTTACAAAGTAGGTTTGAGACGTCAGTACAGGAAATTCTCTATTACAAAGTGGGATTTTTTTAACTAGCTCTGATGTACAAATGTGCAGTCATCACTCACCTCAGAAGATGGGAGAGGAGACTCAGTCTCAAGTCTCCTCAGGCGGCGAAGGGAGGAAAAGGAGATCAGTCTGTCGACTGACCCAGGAACTGATGGATTTTTCCTTCTCATTTCTGAGTCTCCTCAGGCAGCGTCCCAACCCAAGGGGAGGAAAGGGGTTCAGCCCATTGACTGACCCAAGAGTTACGATGATTTCTTCCCCCCGTCTTCTTTTCATCCTTAGTTCACCTTTTATACTTCTCTTTACATTCTGGTGGAACTTGAGTGACTATAGTCATACTTAATATTGTTATTGATTGGTGAAAATGTTTCTCGCTTTCATTTTAAGGTACAGTCAATCGAGAATTTAGGGCGCATGCTCAGTGAGGAGTGGTCATACCTCAGAGTTGGGTAACTTTTGGGATGGAGGTGTGTGTTGGCATTATAATGAGCTTATAATGAGCAAAGTTCAAGCAAAGTTCATCCGAAAGGAGTGATTTGCCACCTTTGCTGGCTCAGCACAGACATCGTATATCTCCTGTTGGACAGCTATTGTGCGGCTGATCAGCGACCCAGCACAGGGAGTGCAACAGAGTTTGCCTGCGGTGTCTTCAGTCCGCTCCAGCCTCCGTTACTCCCTTTTGCAGCTGCCAGGAGGGCAGATTGGGCTGCCTGGGGAATCGTGGAGGAGCAGTGTCCATGCGTACCAGCCATCCTGGAAGTGGCAACTGTGTATCACCCCAAGCAAGCTGCTGTAATGCCAAAACTTCTGTTAGGTCCTAGTTTTTCTCTAAGTTTCCCCTTTTCAAGCAATTCAAGGCATAAAAAGTATGTAGCAAAATAGCAATCATAAATTCCTTAGGAAAACATTTGCAACCAAAAGTTTCTAAAAAAGAACAAGCAACTGTACTGCCAAATGATACCAATATGAATAACAGTTCTAATTTAATTCATGTTATAAAATATCCAAAATAAAATACAGTAATTTGCTACCAAAATACAGATAGCTTTGTCTGTGGCCAGACAAAACAAGACTTCCATATTTTTAGTATCTATAATTTTCTTGTGCTATTTTAGGGTCTCTGAATTAGCTATTGCCACTTAAGTAATGTTTAATTGAGTTTCTGTGACTCTTACCATGAAAACATCAACTCAGCTCTCAGTGGATTTCAAAAAGGCAAATAAGATATTAGGAACTATTAAGAAACAAGTAGAGAGTAACACACAATGTCAATATGTTCCTGCTCAAATCCATGGTGAATTCACATCTTGAGTGCTATGTGGAGCTCAGGTTCCCCTTTTTCACATATCAATAAATAGAGAGAGGAGAGAGGCAGGAAAATCTCCAAAGTTAAATTTGAAATCCATTTCCACAGGATGATGTGAAACTCAGAATTTCATACATTCAAAAAGAAAGCTGATAAAATCATAGAAGACAAGCTTTTAGGAATTATTACAGGCATTAATGTATAAGCAATTTCTGGTTGCCAGATTGTCAAAACTCAGGAGCATATATCTGGGGAGGTAACACTGTACAGTCTCCTAATTTACTCTCTTGCACATTGTCAGAGGCAAACTACTGATCGGGAGGGACAGTAAGTTTGTGTATGTAAGGCCAGTTTAATGCTGTTAAAGAAAGTAGGAAAAGATATACCAGATCCAGCAAGAAAACTTTTCTCTGTTCTCTGTGGAAAAGTTGTGATATTATCATGTTTTGCTTCTTATAATCTATGAGAATTTATTATTACTGTGGAGGATGCAGAATAGAAACTCTTGTCTTCAGACTCATTCTTGGGACTTTATAGTAGTTGGCCTGAGTATAAAGCTGACCCACACTGACCATTCCAGTGATGACAGAAATGTAATGTTGGTAGTCCACCTCAGTCTAAGTGATATGAATATATTGGAAAAGTAGCATATAGCATCAGAAATGCAGTGGTGACTGGAAGTGAAGCAGACATCTATATATTCACAGTTTATTGACTATCTGAATGGAATTCAGATATGTGGACTTGTTTGTGAAGGAAGAAGCAAACATTGAAGTGGTACGAAAATAAACTGTTTTTCCTTGCATAAGATAGCTGACTATGGATTCAAAAGATTGTGTCTTTATTTTGCTTCAGAACAAAGTGAAATAGGTATTTTGTTTTAATCACACAATTAATAAACACAGTTCTATTACAGTCTATTAAAAAGCATAGGAAAATTTGGTATATTTTTATCACATTTGCCTGCAATGAACACACTGACATATGGACTGGGATGTTTTTCTCTTGTATCACAAACAGTTTAATTAGAAAAAAATAAGGGGAAAATATTGGCAAACTGAAAGAGAAGTTGTAAGAGCTCAGAGCAGTACTTTGACTCCATTCTTACAAGTTACCAATTTGGGAAGCTGGAAGAGCATTTGTATCTCATGCAATTAGCCCATGCTGTTTCCCACTGAAATGGATCAGCAGGAGGCTGAGCAATTCCCACTCAAATCAAGAGTAGCAGACTTCAAATTCTTGTTTTCCTATAGACTGCATACCAAGATCTCCTTTACAGATAAGACAGGAGGAATACTGACATTCATTCTAACCTTCATGCAATTCTGTAAGGCTTCTGAAACACACTAATGATTAATGCAGAACTGAATAATGTTTTTGAGATATCCATATTTAAACAAAGAGAAAGGAGTGGCAGAGATATTATTGTATACTTCTGACTTCAAACTGGGTTTAAAATCTTTGTTAATTGATTTCCTGTGTGACCTTAGTTATTGCCAGTATGCCTGCTATTACCATATAATAAAGTGTATAGTCTTCTTTCCAACTATCTCAAATTACCCCATATTTCCCATGTAACAGATGACATAACATAAATTGACAACCTATTTTACTCTATTTATAAATCTGTGCTCCTGTATGTCACTTTATTTCTTCCAAAGTTCTGTTGAGCTGCCAATTAACTCTGTAGGGTTCTGTGTTTCTACTAGCAGACATGAGAAGAGCTGCAAAGGCCTGCAGCAACCAAGTCACTAGGAGTGCTAACTTGTGCCTATGGAGCTTCCAGCAAGGCTTTCAGGCAATGTTTTTCTTTCCAAACAAAGTCTAGCTTTCTAAGTAATCTGAAAGTATATGTATACTACCAAATCAAGCACTGCACAAAAGACAGCCACAGACAACACTTCTGGAGACTGGCTTGTGCTAGTGTCCTATTATAACTAGTAGCTAAGGCGCATATTTAGGTAATGTATTAGCGCTTACTTTGTAAGCACTGTTCTTTTTGGTTTGAAGGAATTAACTCAGATGTGCTATGTTTCAGTCCCCAGGACAATGAATCCCCTGTGATGAATGTTGCCAATTTGCTGATGTCTCTTCATTTTGCATGCATCTTACATGATTGTGCAAAGGCAGACATACTTTCCTTGCACAACATGCAACATGGAGAAACATTACTGGGCGATACAATTTGCTGGAGCTGCTTCACTGATCCATGTCCTGTAGATGAATTTTCATTCCAGACCACTGCTCCTGCAGCTGGCAGGATCATGCTACTCTACACCAGAGGTAGTTCCAGCAACCAATCTCCAGGCAAGGACAGGAAGGCTTCAAGAAGCAGGCAGCGTATCTTAGAGAAACACTGAGTAGAATTGAAGTTTGGACTTAGGAACATGAGAGTTTGTGAGAGATGGGAAATAATAAGGGCTGAAAGCAGTGAGCTGGCTCAAGAAGGGTAAGTGTGCGGCAAAAGGTGGCAAATGATACGGAACAAAACTTGTTAGCATAAATCTTAATAGCCTACCTAAATATTAGAAAGGTTCATTCTTATTTTCAAACTGAGATTACAATTCTAAAATTTGCTTAGAGTGAATAAGACTGAGTTCAATTTCCTTTAACAATTAGCCAGAGGAAGGGGTATTTTCACCCTTCCTGTGATAGAAAAATGGAATATGAAAACTTCTGCATATTTTTAACTGCATATTTTAATAAATTAATTATTAAATTAATTTAATTAATTTATAGATTGGCTTGATCTGAAAATAAAGCTTCAAAGAAAAAAAAATTCTCAATGAAGAAAGGCAACAACTGACTTTGGAATACATGTATAGCACAATATCTACAAGTGTTTGTGGATTTTTTCCCCCAATCCAACATGGATATTTAGATTCTTAATTGTATTTGACTCTAAAATCTCTATTAATTTCAATGATAGATTAATAGTAAATTAATAATGCAAACATTTCTAGGATTGCCACGTGACAACTCCTTCTAGATTGTTTTAGACCATAATAATTACTGATAATAAGATGTAACAGAGCACACTCTGTTGATGTTATTCAGAAAGGAATTGAAGATACATGAAATAATAGACAAGAAATAACTGTATAACTCTCTAGAGTAATCCTTGCAATCATCAAACTGAAGCATGACTCCTGGTGAGGTATGTGTTCTACACATTGACTATTTAATAGTTACAGTGTGAAAACTGTGAAAATAGTGAAAGCAAGAAAAAAACATAATTAATCCGCATTTTAGGTGAGTATTTTGCATTAATTATTGCATCCATTTTGCCTCTTTTATTGGCAGTGATATTTAGAATTTTCTCCATGTTGTGGAGCAGTTTCTTTGGAGGAAAGTCTGTATCCTGATAGTTAAGAAAGAGAAGAGAGAAGAGCCAATATGAAGCACACTGGATCCATTTTTTTCCATACTGTGTAATAATTCTAACCATTAGACTATTACACAGCGTCTGCAGCATTACACATAATGCTGTTTTCATTTTTTCCCATCTGTGGTTTTAGTAAAGGCAGTTGTCATTGCTTTGTTTCATAAAGACCAACCCATCTGGTAGGTATGATCAGATGCATGGGGCCCCTCAGCGGAATTAAATGAGGGAATGAATAGTTTGTGAGTCTTGATAGTACTTATACATTATACAGCTGTGAAGCTTATTAGTTTTGATGAAATGAGACAAGTTTCAGGATGACACAGAGTAGAAATTGAGTCAAATAAGGAATGTTAATAATGAAAAATTTGTTGCGTACTTACAACTTTAGATACTTCCAATATTCAGTCCCTGTCATTCTTATAAACTGCAATGGGTAAAGATAGAGAACTCTGTAACAAAATGTAAATGGACAATTAGCTGTGTACAAGAATATAACATAAAATGCACAAGGTCAAAAATGAGTTTAAGATTTAAGATGAGTTTAAGATGGCATGTGACAAATGATGGGAAGATCAGTGAGTAAAGATAAGCATATATGTGAAGTCACGTTAGGTACTGGTATTAATGGTATGACCCAGAGGCATAAATATGGTTTCAAAGACTATTGCAATGGCAAATTTGGGAATGCCTGAGCTCATAAAACACAACTTCTACTATTTATTTCATTAGTGCCAGGGTTTCTCCTTATTTTGTCCTTTGAAAACAAGAAGTCATTTATTTGATTTGTTTGATTTGTAGTCATGTATTTTGTATTTGTATTTGATTTGTATTTATTTGATTTGATTTGTATAAATGCAAAATACAGAATTTGTTAAAAGGTAGGTTTTTCAAATCAGTGAAAACTCAGAACTATACAGGCCATAATACATAGCATGTGCCAATATATTTGGAATATTTTTGTGGATGATTTTGAAAAACAAACAAACAAACCAAAGGACAATATATCTGAAAAGCAATCCAAAATGTTTTAATTTCACAAACTTTTTTTCAAGAAAAGGTTTTTAACTAGTAAATAATAAGACCTAAAACTTCCTACGTGCACATTGATTTGCATTTATTTCCATCATAAACAACAGATGAATGTTGTTTATTCCTGCATCTACCTTTTTCTCTGAGTATTAATGTTTACCCTTCCAGTGGCCTTCAAGGTACTCAAGCCAAAAATTCAGCCTTCCTAGGGAAGAATGGGGAAGTGCTACAATTAGGTTTCTACATCCCAAAGTCTTCAACAGGACTGTGACAATGGGAATTTTCTCCCTCCATTTGCTGGGAGGAGTATGATGATACTTTCTTCCTGTTCAGTCTTGTGTCAGGTAGGATTTATTTCTGTGCATCTCCTTCCCACAGTCTGCTCCCTGCTGAGTGCTACCTGTTGAGGCTGACAGGCACTTGGTCATGAGTCAGGCGTGGAAATACATTCAGCTGCAATCCAAAACACAGCAGACCAGAGACCTGTGCCTTCACGCACTGCACAGTCTGCAGACTCTCGCAGGAGTGACGTTTTGTGGCTTATATAAAGCTAGTATTTCCTCACTGTTGAGGCACCTAGACCTCTAGGGTCCTCCCTAAAGGATGGTTAGTTCTCCTAACAAGCAAACTCAGGTACCACTGCTGAAAACTCTCTAGGACCTCCTGAGCCTATGTGGATTTGAACCTACTTCTTTCATGTCCTGGAAACAAACTCCAGCTCTACCTAAGGACATTATTGAACATGACTTTTGTGCAGCCCAGAAACCAAGAGTCCGAAAACAAGCAAATGATACCTGACTGATTTGCTACACAGATCAGTGAATTCAGCTCATTGGTACAAAGACCCAAGTCTTTGCTTCCTGCCCAGGGATTGGTCTTTGTCTCTCTCTTATCTTCAGTTTGCTCCAGCTTATTATCTATTCTTAATATCTATCTATATGCCCATACCAATAGTGCACCACTCTGCTTTCTCTTCTGGTGTCTGCTCAAGCTCCACACCATGCAGCTTGAATTTCCAACCCATGCCACTTACCTCCTGGGGGATTGCTCTAGCCACTATACTGCTACACAAAACCAACGTGCTGCCATCACACTCTGGACTAGCTCTCCAGGTACATATTTTCTGAATTAGTGCAAAATAATTGACTCCTAGACTCTTCAGAAGATATCTTTCAAGGGACTTTCTAAGGAAGTTAAGCTTGGGCATTTCTGAAGCACATGTGATCTAACCTCTCCAAACCTCTCCAGTGCTTATTGAGGCTCCTGATATGATGATATGAATGGTAACTGAGATCTAAAAAAAAAAAAAAAAAGGCTGGTTTCAAATTTTGTAGCACACTATCATATAAAATTATATACTGTGGTATAACAAAGTGCCACATAAGAAAGTGTATGAAAAATGCAAATCCCTCTAAATAACAATAGTTAGATACACAGTTAGATATAGTTAGATATACCTTAACACACAATCACACATTTACAGGTGAGTACTCAGTTACTCAGAGGATCTAGTATTATTATCACTTCTTAATGAGAATTCCTAAGTCTGTAAATTGCCTGAGAGAACTCAGATCTGTTTTTTTTTTTTTCATTGTTGTTATATGCTTTATTCTTTTCTATATTTTCTGTAGGGAATTAATTTTGCTATCTTAAAAAATAAGCAGTTTTGTAATGATAATCACTATAATTAACTCTGAGCGGTAAAGCTTTGGTGAACACACATAAGACTGTCACGTTCAAATATATTTCAGTAGTACCTCATTAAATTGACTTTTATTTTTGAAAATGACTATTTACAATTGATAGTTTTACATGCCATTAGCTCCAAAGAAATTAATTTTGCATGTGTGTAGGCTTTCCATGGCTGTTTTACAGCAGTTGAAATGTGTTTTTCTTCTTTCCATGTACCAAAATACACAGAATATATAAAAAAAATTAAAACCATTTCTGCATTATTTATGTTCCTAAATTAAATCTGTAAAAATCCTAAAAAAATGTCATGCCTCTGGAATGCTTGCTTAACTATCCATTTTCCCCATGTTGTTAAATTGTGAGACAGATGAAGAACACATAGATTTAAGATCCAGTTTTGTAACTGAAATATTATAACACTGGAGGCAGTTATGTAATCAGGGAGCATTTTTTTTTAAATAGTGCTTGTTTATGAATGATCCAAATGAGTTCATATGAATGAGTTCAAATATTTTTATACTTTGACTGTGTATTAAAAATTCTTTTTTTCTGAAGTGAAGATGTCTTTCTCAGCTGACTTCTTACCAATATTGTGGTAACAGGTTCTTAAGGAAAATAATGATAGAAAACAGGATTATTCTAAGTTACATCAAATAAACTACTTAAGATGAAGTGAAAAATTATACTGTTTTGTCTAGATTATTTTTATGCAAACATTTTATATTATTGTATTAACATTAGAGCAGAAAAAAATCAAACTACAACTCTTTACTACTAAGGCTGTGATATATCATCCTGAAGGGAGTCAGTGAAGAAATATTTTTACTCACACAACTAAGTAAATTGATTCAGGTATCAGGCAACCCCTCAGCTGGTTTTGTTGTTAAATTTATGAATGGTCTTTTAAAATTGCTTTGCATGATTTATCAGCTATTATAATTCTAACTGACTAGAAGCTAGGCAAATCATTTTTACCAGAAATGTTGTTACAGGTATGCAGTCTAATGGATTCATACTGACTGTTGCATACCTTTTGCACCTTTAAAGTATAAATTAGGCCTAATTTTATCGTGAATCACTTGTATTACATTAGAATGAATTTCTTTGTAAATTAAAGAAGACATTGAAGCATTGCACTCAAAATTTTGTTATAAGTCAAAAGAGATGTATCTTAAAGATCTAAGAATTTACTCACAGACTACCCCATGTTTTATAACCCCCCCAAAAAAAGAAAAAAAAAAACACATATAAAGTAAAATACAACCAAACCACCCACGGGGCCGCCCGCAGAATCCCCAGGAGACTAAAAATAACTAAAACTAAATCCTGACGTGATAGGGCACTCAACGCAATCCTGCCTGCCCCTAATCGGGTCCCCCCTGGAGTGCTCAGGGTCCCAGGCACGTGCTCTTTGTGTCCCCTCAGCCCACAAGCTTTAATCCTCCCTGCCCACCCGTGGGGGGAGGCTCCCCTTACCACTCCTGCACCGCAAGCAAAGGAGACAACCGCTCGCCGATGGATCTGCAGGAGCGCCACCCTTGGTCCTCAGGTAAGGCACCGTAGATCGCCGGTACGTGGAAGAGGCCAACCGAGCCGCCGAGATGATCGCCCAATATGAGCTCACTCGAGACCCGCACGGGATTCGAAGCCAATGACCAGCAATGGGATTAACCAAAGCTGCGACTCCTGCCCACGGACAAGCCAACGGACAGAAGGTGGTTTATTAATAAACTGTAACTTATATAACCTTTGCCGTGGGCGGGAAAAGGGCGGAACAGGGGAGGAGACGGGGTAGGAGCCGAAGGTGATAGTTCCGACCCCGTTGGTGGGCGGTCGGCCAGGAGCGGCAAACCGCTCCTGGCCCCCACCTTCGGGGGCACCGGCCCCCACCCTCGGGGTTCTAGAGAGTTCTACAGGGTTCCAGAAACTGCGCAGGCAGGCCGGCCTGCGCATGCGCCACCCATAGAGTTCACACAGGGGACACGGACCCCCCTGTACAGAGCCCTACTGCACATGCCCAGGTGGCATTGGGTTATATGGGAACCCCTGAACCCCCTTTTTATTCCCTACATCTCCCCCCTTTATTTAAAATAAAAAAGGAAAAGGAAGGGAAGAAAAGGTAAGGGGTAACAGTAACAAAACTCATCCCGGGCTCTTGCCCGGGAGGTACAACATTCACAGTGGTTACACAGTCTCTCCGCGAGGGAGGTTCAGAAGGCGCAACGGTTACAAAATCGCTCCAGCGCACGCTGGAGGGTACAAGCGCGGAATGGTTACAAGACGCTCCGAGGACACCACCCCACAGGGAAACACTTAAGAAAACTTTCTTTCCTAAAACGGAAGGCCATATACATACAGAACCACAGAAGAAAACATTACTAATACTAAACATCATCAGAACCGTTTACAGGAGACATTTCTACATTATTTGCAGGGGCCATCTCTTCATAGATGGTAGTGTCCTCATCTGCGGCAGCATCCGCCGCCCCAGCGTGGACATCCACTCTAAAAAAGGATGCAAGGGCCATTCGTTCAGTTAGTTTTGTTAGACCCTTGCAAATACAAATAAAGAGAATGGCAGTCGCTATAAGAGTCAGCAGAACACAAAACCCAATTTTTACCCAATCTTTCAGCCAGTGGGGTAGCCCGATCTGGCCCAACCAGGAATTAAGGGTGCCTTTGTCCTCCATTATTTTATTAAATCCATCCCGGAGGCGATCTAATTGCCAGTGGATGGATGTTCCGTGGTCGCTGACGTTTAAGGAACACATTCCGGCAAATTCCTGACAACCAGAGCAATGTGCTAATAGGAGATAATCTATCGCGGCTCTGTTTTGGAGGACAGCCCTTTTAAGTCCCTGTTCATCCTCTAATAGATCGGAAATGAGATTACTTGTAATATTAAGTTCTCGGAGGGCCCAACACGCCAAGGCTCTCATATTATGGTGAGCCTCGAGCACCGAGAACTGCGGCAGCAAGAGGGACATAAAGGAGTTCTTTGTTCTGCTGTACAATTCGATGGTATCGTCACAATCAGGTCCCAAAACCTGCGTGGAAAGATCTCGTTTGTGACGCAAAGGTTTTGGCTGGCCTACCCATGTATGGACGTTTTCTACCGAGGGGGCGAAGATAACCAATTTGCCTATATAGCAAGGTCCCCCAACAATGCCTTTGGGTACCCCCTGCCAGGCTCGATCCCCACAAACGATGAAAAGTCCTCGGGGAAGTGCCCAATTTTTCCGAGGTGAGGGGATCATCGGGATTGTTATCTGAGGAGAAACATTCCCGCTGGCAAACTCCAGCAGGGGTATGCCCCTGCAAAAGTTGCCAAGAGGGCCAGTGTAAGACTCCTGCTTCTACCCTAGACGGTATCGTTTAGAAGGATTCCCGAATACGGCGGACATGAATCCGGTATGGCACTTGCTGGGACGATACTCGTCCCAGCACTCCCAGCTGTCGTCTCCAAAGTAAAAGCAAGACGTATTGCCAGGAGCTGCCCCACGGATCTCTAACTCTTGAGGAGCGATGGCCAGCTCCTGCTTCAAGGCCTGTAAGAACAAGCCCGATTTAACACCGATGGGAATGGTGCACTGAGGCCGCCTAATTACTTTTCTCCTCACCCTCGGCAAAAATGTCTCAGCCCGACTCACTGGAGGCACGGCTCTCAATTCAACCCCAGTTCGATGAGGGTAACAAGCTATATGGATCTCGTCCCGGGAGAATTGGCGCATAATATGATCTTGCCGATCAGCCTCGTCCCAATGGGGAGTGGCCACTAAGCAGGCCCTGAGGGGGTCTGCAGCTGAATGCATCCCCAAACAAATACTAGATGGGTTCACTGCATTCGCCCAGGACACCCACACATTTTTCCCTCTTGAAACATTAAAAAGGGAGTCCGATGTCTTATGGGTCTCCGTTAACTCTAGACCCCAAGATAGAGACGGACACCAAAGGAGCCAAACCAAAGGCGATATGATCCGTCGCGGGGAAGCTCTCCTCCTGTCGGGAACTGGGGTGCACTTTTCCAAGACGGAGGGATCCTGGCTCCGGCCCCTGAACTCCATAGCGAGAGAGCCCGCTGTAGCCCTAGGATAAAAGAAAAAAGGCTACTTAATGTGCCTCTGAGTCAGGTGGCCAGCAATTGTCCTGTCCAGTTTTAGGAAGATAATTACTCAGGCAAGGGTTTGTTCCCCGTTTACCGCACGGCATTGAAAAAGCAGGGCGAGACCTGCGGGATCCTCACCAGATGATCCCAGATCCCGAGACGGTCTGTCCTTCGGGATGGCCGGTTTTGTCCACCGAGCCGGGACCCAAAGCGGCCCTTCAGGGGACAAAACACATACATCTGTAATTAGTTCAGCTACAATGATACCAACACCAGTCTGAATTAATTAGGGTAAAATATAGGAAAAGAAATAATTAACAAAATAATCATATTGTGCACAGAAACTTCATCTACCCCTTGACATGGGGTTGTGCTCCCCTGTTGGTGCTCCACAGGGTCCCAGGTGAGTGGCACAACCTCCAGCAGATTGGGGTGGGATGGGCACTGAGATAGCAGAGCTGCAGATCAAAATGTTCCCCAGGGGCATGATGTTGATAATTTCTTCCTCCTCAATTACATATCTCTCATATATTTTCATATATTAACATTTCCTTGATCTTTCTTCATACCACCTTGTGTCTGTACTATTCTACACAAAATAGCATTTTTTATTACAATCTTTTAATCACCAATGAATGCATCACACAATTGGACAAATCTGTACTAAAACTAAAACAAATTGAGGCAGAATTCACCTGAATAAAGACATAGCTAAATGAAGCTAAATCAACTCAGACCACAGCAAGGTCAGGCAAGTTCCACAAGTCTGCGTTGTGAGATCAATAAAAGGCTCATGGCTTTCACTAGATTGCAAAACCAGACATACTGAGCCACAAAAGTAGTTGTATGATTTGCATTTATTAACATTTGAAACTTTATGTAGCTAAGCTCTCCCTCTACCAGCAGATACATCATTAGCAGCTTTATTTAAAATGTTGAACTTATTCCAAATTTGCCTAGGAATGATTAATAATATAATTTAGATCAGCATTTCTGAATGTACAACAAGACAAAATGATTTATCGGCAAATAGATATATCATGATGATTCATATACAGACTGTTAGTATAGTTTTAAAAGGAAGAACACTTTTAAATTGACTTTTCAGAAGTCACATTTTTCTTCTGTTTAGATGCAATGGCATGCACATAAATAGCTTCAATCATATGTACAATCCTAATGAAGTTAATCTGACTGTCATTTACCGAAGAATATTCTCTATTATTTCAACTTTCATCCACAGTTGTAGATCAGTATGACTGAACTTCTGGATTAATTCTTTCTTATCTAAAAATAATGTGATATGGATTATCTATAAGTATGATAGTAAAACAATACTGAGACTATCTCATTACCAAAATGCATTTACATGTATTTTTCATTCCAGAAAAAGAGCTGGTACATGTTTATCACTGTCTGACTGCTTTGGTGTTAACCTGAAATACAAATAGTTCTTTGATAGAAAAATGCAAAAGAAGAATGATAATTAGGATATTATTTGATGACTGTACTCAAAATACATAAGAAAAAAAATACAGTATTGTTTTGAAAATATTCTCAGCAGAGATTAAAAGGTAAAGCATGTTTCACAGCAAGAAAAATTCTTCAGTGTATCTGAAAGGTTACAAATATGATTAAGTATGGCAGGTCTCATGTGTTCCATTCATAAATCTCACACCTGGTAATGCATTAGGGATGGCAGGTGTAAACATGATGAAAAAGTGCAATTTCATAGTGCCATACGAGATTAAGATAAGAAAATTAAATTCAGATTTGGAAACATGTGAGATAGATAAAGTGTTTTATTTTTTTAAACTTGATATTACCATTAAGGAATTTCTTTTTGCAGCTATTTTTTTTATTCCAAATCATTAGTGGTTTTAAATATGTAGGATAAAGTTCTTGAAAATATTTTTAATGGTAACTCATGCGTTACTGGTATCCATATGTACCCAGCATATGTGCTCTGGAAAGAGATCACTTACGAGATATTATGGCAGATGTCACCTTGGCAAGGAGGGCATTGTGTACTAAAATCTTTAAAAATAATCTCTTTCATCTGCCCACTAAATATATTTTCGGTAATATATTATTACACAAAAATAATTTAATTTATTACATCCTAATTAATAATTTTATTAAATGTGGACTTAAAAAAAACTTCAGAATTTTAACAGAATGCTGTTCTTTTTTTCACCTGTGAATGAATTTGCTGACTTTAGATATGTCTCCAGAGTCTCAATAAACACAGCAATTCTTCACTGTCTAAGAGGTGAAGGGGCTTTATTGATATCAAAGTCAAATATTATAAATGCAAACCTTTCCCCCTCCCACAATCAG
This sequence comes from Crypturellus soui, assembly GCA_032275445.1. Taxonomy (NCBI): domain Eukaryota; kingdom Metazoa; phylum Chordata; class Aves; order Tinamiformes; family Tinamidae; genus Crypturellus; species Crypturellus soui. Next base: position 12,425,517 of record JAUBNY010000001.1, read on the forward strand.
ACAGTTTTTTTAAGGAACAACACTACAGCAGCTGGTGTGTTTGAGTTAAAGAAAATATTAGTACCAAATTTAAGTGCCAATTGCATGAATTTAATTTGCTGATTGTTGATTTTCTTGCACAATACCTAAAAATTGTGTATGAATGGGTATAATATCTGCTATAAATCATACCTTTCAAAAAAGATGCTCTACTTGATTCTTTAGAAATAATTTTCACTTTCTCTTTCTTTCACATCACTTTTGTTTTGCTCCTGCTTCTTCTCTCCCATGATGAATTCTCCATGCTTACTCATTTGAACCTTTCCCATGCAAAGACTCAGAAGCCTTTATCAAATGTGATATCTTTTTTCTGATTTATCTTTCTAAGAATGGTATTACGTTCAAGTTACACTCCTACCAGCTCTTACTGACTCAGCTTTATCTCATACTTGGAATGACAAACTGAAATCAGTTCAGATGAATATTCACTATTTTATAACTGTTTTGTAAAAAGCCCCAGCATGGAGCTTCTATGCAGACAGATGATGAGAGTGCCAGTTTTGTTCATCTATAATTTCCAAATACATGAGAGGCTGTTGATGTGTCAGCACCTTTCTTTGTACTTCTTTTCTCTTTGGATAATTATGCAATTTTGGCAGAAAATCCAATGATTTGGTATGTTTTCCTTTCTGTTGGAAAGTACTGTTAAATGTTTTTAAACAGTGAAATGTTATTTTGATATCCTAGCAAGACAGACTATCCCAATAGCAATATGCTTTACGTACATACTAGGTATTTGATAGAGCATTTGTAGATAAATCTTATATATATAATATATATAGTGCTATATGATTATCTACATAACTTGTCTGCATTTTTAATCACAAGAAACTGAGCTCTTTCACAATGGGCTACATTTCATTTGGATTTATTTAGTTAAATTGTGCTCCATTCATGTGCAGTAAAGTCAAAGTTGTGTCTTGAGACTTGTTGTTATTCCAAATGTATATGATGCATCCCTGTAATCTTACCATCACAGTTTGTCTCCTCACTTAATTATGATGATGCATAGCTTATAAAACCTCACTTTGGGTGCTATATAAGCCATATGATTCATGCCTAAATTCTTCTAGAAGCGGACATCTGTTCCAGTGGACACATACACAGATGTCTGAATTCCAACTGAGCCAGAGACCACATCCAAAAAGTACTGAGATATAAAGTGCTGTTTAGACTAAATAAAGTGATGGAAATTCAAAAGTGCAGCCAGCAAAACTCTGAATTACTTCAATAGGGTGCTTGGGAGATCCATGTCCCAGTGTCTGCTCCTAGTAATATTTTAGCAGAATTCACTGATTTTTGTCATCAAAACCACCAACATTTCTATAGTATGCAAAGCTGGGCATCTTTGCATTTGTGCACTATGTTTTAAAAAACAGATAAGGAAAATCCTCCTATTTTTAAGACTTGCTGTTTCTGAAGAGATGTTGATTTGCTTTGTGCTGTATGCGTATTTGTGTAATTCTGCATAACACATTCAGCCCTCCGTTTACAATATCTCTGTATATAAAAGTCAACTATGCAAAGTCTTACTTAATAGACTTAATGTGACAGGAAAGTTTAAAATAGCCCATAATTATTGACATCTTACATACCACAGTGATATCACTATGTATAAAATATCATAGAAGTTTATTAATTGTATGTTTTCCCTTGTAAGTTATCTTTATGAAAATTTGAAAATAAATCACCATAAATACAGAGTTCTTCCCAGGATGACAAAATGGCTATAAAAATGAAGGTCAGTGAATAAGTATTGTGTAGATTGGATGCTCATTCACTTTTCCCTCACTACAGAGTGTAAAAACCACTAATATGATAGATTAGGTTGGGTAGCTTTGTGGTGGAGCCAATTTCCCATTACAAAATGTCCAGAGACTATAACATTTACAAACTACATAGATAAATCCTATAGCATTTTCCAAAGGTGCTTCTTAACAATTGGTAAGAGGGTTCTTCAAAATCCGCCTGGATGCCACCCTGTGCCACAGGCTCTAGGTGTCCCTGCTTGAGCAGGGAAGTTGGTCTAGATGATCTCCAGAGGTCCCTTCCAACCTCAACCATTCTGTGATTCTGTGATTCTGTGAATCGAGAAGCAATATATGCAAAATGCATTCAGTAAATCAGGAAGATGGTATATAGAATTTTTCTCTAAATTTTATAGCAACAGAAGGATCTGTTTTACTAATCCAGTTGTTTCTGACCTTCAGTCACTTGACATACTCAGTCACAATCCTCCAAAACCCTGCTGGTTTTTGTTTTTTGAAGAAATTCAGGATATTCCATAGTGATGAAAATTTCTAACATTCTTTAAGCCCGTGGCTATGCAGTACCGCATCTGTGGGGAAGAGAGTTATGGCTCATCTTAGCCAGCCTTTATGCAGAAGTGTGAAAAATACAGACGACACCCCCAAACACAACTGTGCTTTGAACAATGTGGAAGGCTTGGTAGAGTTCTGGTACTGATTTTTCCTTATCCTTCTTTCCTTCTGGAATGGTTTCTTCTGGGAGGAAGACAGTTGCTTTAATGTTCAGAAAAGCTCGAGAAAAGTAATTATTCGTAGCTCCTACAGATACAATTCAAACTAATAGCAGCTTCTTTCACTATTCTGTGCATATCATCATAGAACAAACAAAATCTAAATATGAGAAAGGAATGTAGAGATTTGGCTACTTGTTTCTCCTTTCTTTTTATGTTGTAACTCTGTCTTTTATTCCTTCTCTAAGAGAATAGTCTATCATTAAGTAGTGTTTTTTTAAAAGGTGTTTCCTTTTTTTTGTTTTTTTTTTTAATATTGCAGATGATATTTAAAAGACTCAGAATATTCATTTTTGTTTTCATTTGCTTTTCCTTACTGTTTTGTCAATTTCTTTATTTATTTTAATGTACATTTCTGTAATGTTAAGTTCTTCTGATAGTTTCCTTGTGATCATTACAAATGATGAGTACCTTTTACACAGACACACAATAGAGAGCTTTTCATTTTAATTTTCCTTTAACAGACAATTTGGTCTTATGAATTTTCTTCTTGACATAATCTCAGTGATGTGTTTTTTCTGAAAAGCTATAGGCAGAGTTATTATTTTTTACAAGATTTTATAATCCTAATGATATTCCTGGTGTCATTGGTACAATTGGCAAAAGCTCTCCCCTGCTGTTAAAATTTTTTTTTTTGGTGTTAGGAAGCTTTTTATTGCTGGTGATGCACTGTGTGTCTGTACACACATGTGCTTCCAGCACTCTTACAAACTGGAAGAGGGTAGTATTGTATCTCACTCTGCATTTTGCAATTCCTGTCATCTCTACAAACAAAGCAGAGAGAATAATATGAGAGGTGCCTGTTGACACTTCTCTGTTTTTTGTGCTTCTGTTTCTTATTGGATTTTATGCAGTGTTGAACCATTACTATTGCTTATTATAAAGCAAGAATACTGAAATTTCTTGTCACATTGACCTTAATCCATTACCCATATGAAAGAAAGATCATACAGCATACCACTCCGTTGAGAACTGAGATACAGTCGGAGGAACAAACATCATCATAAACAGTGGGGAGAAGGGAAAAAATGCACACACTCCTAGGTAAGAAATGTGAGTTTAAGCTATAACTTGTTCTCTAATATTATAACTATGCCTTCTAATAGCACAAAAAAATGGATGAAGGCCGAAGGACAGAATCATAAAGTGGGGTTATTCTAAAATTAAGACATTGAAAACTCTGATCAGTGGTCAAAACATGAGTGCCTAGAGCCATCTGAAATGATCCTTATGTCCTGCTTATCTTCAGCTACTTGAGTTCAAGCCTGTACTTCACTTGCTACGTAACGCTAAATGGAATACAGGTAAATTTTCAACAGGATGGTCTTTTGTGGGTTTAGTACTACTCTGTTTTGCAATTTTCTGTTTGTCCCCTCATCATAAAACCCCAAGATCCAAACATGAAAACTAAGTTTAGGCCACTCCTCGGGGCATCTTTTATTCTCCTGGGATTGGTGTAGAAGTACACTGCTCCAAAAAATATAGAGTAAAGTTGGATTCCCAAGTCATTAGACATGAGGTCAAAGTCACACAGCTGTGTGTGGTATGTGGAAACCTCAACAGAGTTCCTAGAAGCATTATCATAAAAGCAAATTCTTGCATAGGCAAATTCTTGCCTCCACTGAAGATCACATCAGTGAAAGTGCAACTATGGTGGAAATGCTTGTTATTTTCATGTTCCCATAATACTTGGGGAATTTTAATGAATACATGTATAATTCATTTAAAAGGAGATAACTAGCATGTGACATACCAGGAACTGTGACCTGTTCCACTGATGTTAATGATAACAGCCTCAGCCAACTGCCATTATGAACCTCCTTGAACCTTACAATAGCTCATATATTTTTCTGTTGCTATAAATTTTTTATTCTACCTGATACAGTAATGAAATTGTCAAGATAATGAACAGAGTAATCATTTCATACAAATGGCTAACTTTTTAATTAAAAATCACAGTGTTGACTGCTAAAATATGGGGGTAACAGACCATTGATCAGATTACAGAGCCCTGATAATTGAGATATGGCTATAGACACAATGACCTGTGGAACCCCATCTTATTGAGGGACATAATGTTTGCTGTCAGTAAGCAGCAGTCTCAACACATCATTAGCCCATATATATATGTAGTTCTTCACTCAGCTGTTAAATCTGCAAGGACAAATATTACCTGTTATACCAACTCTGGTGTAACAGTTGGAATTAATGAGGCAAGTGCTAAGGTGAGGAATGTCAATGTTCTAAAAATGTGGTTTCCAAGAGCAAGGAATACAAAAGAGTACTCCTTCTGCTTAGTATTCTGTTTGGTAATGAGGAGCAGAAACTCTTTGACATATGGTAGGTCATTTCTTGGTCTAAGTAGGAAAGTAACCCCACTGAGGAGGGTTGTCAGAAGCTGCATTCTCTGAAGAAAATCTTGAACGTATACAGTTCTGAGTGCAGGGATCAGTTTTAAGTCCTGCTATTTTCTGTTCTTACAAGTTGCATCACACTAACAAGCTTATAAACTCATCGCATATCATGAAAGACAGAGTTGGATATTGCTTTTGACAAGTTCAGGGTTCTTCAATTAGAATAACCACTGATTCTGTTTCTCTACTTCTGTTTTGGCAGGTAGAGAGAGTGTGGAAAAGGAGAAATAATCAAATTTGGCTTACAAATCAAAGTGATGAAGGTGATGTTGAAAGATCTGACAGGTCTGGACATGTTCACAGATGTGGATATATGTCTGGCCATAGTGAACACGGTGTGAAATGCCAAGGTTTTATGAGACTCCACACTGACACTGTCTACTCACAACCCTGTCATGCCTTTCCTCCCAGGTGCAATGACACCTTTGAAAGCCTCTCAGCTTTCACAGAACAATATATACTCGTGATACACAACATAGCTGAGCTCTATTTTCGGTACCAACTGCCAGTTTACTGAAATATAATTCAAGATTTTCTATGTGAAACTAAATCATCTTATGTTTTTCACCAAATTTATCTTAAGGTTAGATCTCTGAACCAGTATAAAATTTGTATTCATCTAGCACATGGGAACTCTGTCTCACTGGAGCTAGGACAGATGGAAGTCACTAAGAACCAGGCCATCAGAATTCATTGGGTCTAGACGTGCACACCATGCCATATGGTAATCCACATCTCTGTCAACTATGATACTACTGTGATGGACACTTTGTTTAGTTGCTAATAAAGATCTCTGACCTGTGAAAAGGCCCTCGTATGATGGTATGCATAAATGAACTCCCTTAAGTTCTAAATAGAACATATTATATTTGTGAATCAAACAATTGTTTCTCAACAGCTATTTTCAATTGAAATCGAAGTTGACTGCAATCCACTAGTTTTGGAAGTTTACTGATATAATTTATTTGTTTTCTTCTTGTATTTTGGGGAATGTTGGTTTTAAAAAATCAAAATGTATTTTAGGAGCAAATAAATTTCCAGCATTGCAGAGAGAAAGCTACAGGTAGGACTATTGTTGGATTCTGAAAATACAGAAAGAATGAGGTTAATACTCAGCATGAAAAAAATATGGTCCTTCCTTCTCTTAATACAGCCAAAAAGAGACATTTTTGTAATACAAAATATCTAGTTGAACTTCAGTGAGACTAGTTTACTTAGGCACCATTGTCGTCAGTCAAGAGGAATTTGAACAAACAAAGTAAAGATAAAAGATTCCATATTTGTTTAATATGCAAATACTGAAAACCCATACCATTCAGAAGACCTACGTTTAATACATAGGTCCACCTTCTGTTAAATTGTTAAAGAAACTTTACTTAAAGCATGTCTTTAGCCTTAATAAACTAGACTGAGAGAGTGGAATTTCAATTAATATCATGCTTACGTTTTAAAATGCATAAAGGATATTAAGTATAATATGAGGCCAAACCAACTAAAAATAATAGTATACTTTGTGCTACATTTCAGTCTGCTCTAAGGTATTTAGTGTTTATTCAAACATACCTTAAGAACTTTCCATTAGTCTAGGTATAAATAGAAACAGCAATAAGAAGAATAGTTGTTTTGTATTGTTGATGTTATTTATATCTTTTACTTTGCAGATGTTCATATATTTTAAGAGCTGAGATATTCATAACATTATTCTTCAGAAGGGAGTAGGTTTCCCTTTAAAATGAAATATGATACTAATATCATACATGATAGCATGACATGCATTCATTTTATGAATGCTATCTCTATTTAATAAATGTTATAAATTCAGCTTTAAAATCTCAGATCTTAACAGGAGCACATAAAGGGAAATGTATCTATTCTGAGTGGTAAAATTCAGACCTTTTTCAAGAGGTAAACTGAATAGAACCCAAGACATAACACTGTGCTATGACTACAAACAAAGGCTTTCAAAAATGTCTGCCATATAGTAACATGAATACCATTCTTTCCCGTGAGCAGTATAATGAAATAACCTTCTTTCTAAGCTAATTAAAATCATCTGCAATCTTTGTTACAATAAAAAAAATTTGATGAGTCACTTTATTTTTATTGAGTACCAGTTTATCTCTGCTAGGTATAAATATGTATAGCTTGAAGTTAAGAAATTATTCTGAGAAGAAATTTTTGCTTCTTTGTCTAGTTTCTTGTTAAGTATTGAAAAGATGCTTTATGAGTATTTCTTTATTATGGCTTATTAAATATTTATGTTCCATTATGCAATAATGAAACACTTAAAGGAAGTTAATATCATTCCATTTTTTCTAATAAACGTCTATAACAAAAAAATTCTCTGTATTTTCACAAAATATGAAGTATGTTTAATATCTGACCAACAATGTGTTCCCTCTCCCAGGAAATCTTCAGATTACAAATTAGATCCATTATATTTTTTCTTCTAGTGTTAATACTGTCTGTGTTTGGTATAGCATAGTAGCTACTTTCAAATGTGGAAAAATGTAACTTTGGCAGCACTTGCTAAAAAAGAATACAAGATGAAGCTGTATCTTTGACTGATCTGTCAGGTGTCACATGTCAAGAAAGGAAATCACACATAAAGCACAAGTTATTATCAGTCTATGACATACAACAAGGTCATTCTAATTAAATCAGTGGTCTACTTCTACTGATAGATTTGTTAACAAACAAACACAAGTGTTTTTCAGTGTTCTTTCACACTTTCTATGTCAAATTTTTAAGCAACACTAGCCTAGCCTATTTTTTTATTTATCATAGATCTTCATTTACCAAATAATCAAATTGTATAATCTTCATTGACTTCTTGCTCTGTTTTCACTTCACAGCAACCTGACGTCAGTTGTTCAACATGGTTCATTTTCAAGCGCTGTCAAGTCTAACAGGCTGTCAGAACCATGCCATCATTGTATCGGGAAGGAGACCGTGCACAAGACTGTGAAGGGAATATTTTGAAGAGATTTGTCAATTTACCACTCTGTTCGAGTCTGTAGCACAGCCAAGGTTGCAGTGGTCTTCCCATGCTAGTGGAGACACTGCATCCAGTTCCAGCAGGACAGATTTTCATGCACAGAACCGAGAACTTGCTGGGAGATGAAGGCAGCTCTTTTGGCTTAGAAGTTGTATGCTTATTCAAGAAACAAATTTTCATTCCTCATTCCACTGTAAGACTCATACATACACATATATACAAAAATGAAGTAATCTAGCAAGTGAAGTTTAACCTACACGATCTGCATGGTTTCTGGGTTTTGATTAACAGAATATTTAATTTTTCTGGTTCAAATACTCAAAAATATTTAGAATCCAGCTTCATACTTTCAGAGAATGAGTATATCATGACAAGCTCGATATTCTTGCGGCTCATGTCCCTCTCTATAAATGGGAATGCCAATTTCCATTATCTGCCCTATCTGTTTCCATATGACTTGGTGCAACATAGGGCAGATGCAAGCTAACTGCCTGTGCCCTGTACTGCAGTGTCCATATGACTGTGAACTTCCAAGCAGGACCCCTCCCAGACATCTTTCCTGGGAATTAAACAGCACTTTGGCCAAATCCTCACCTCTATTGAGAATAAAACAAGTAGAACACAGTTATTTTACCTATCATGGGAGACAGAAAATGGAGATAGCAAAATGGAGAGTCTGATCTACAGAGTAATTTTAAAGATGCATATTAAGTTTTCCTTATTGTCTTTAAAATGTTAATTTTAATTAATTATCTTTTAAAATGTTAATTGTCCTTTGAATTGGAAAAGCATCTTGTATATGTATATATCTGTGTATATGTATATACATATGTAAATATTGTTGGCATTTTATCTTCTGGTATGGTTTGCCCCTGCATGAATTTAGCACTAACTTGGCAAGGATTGAAGAAAGAGGAATTGCATTTTATTAGATCAACTGACATCAATAAAGGAAAAAATGGATGAGCTTTTAGGCACATAGGCCCTTCTTCAGACCTAGAGTCTATTTCTCCCTTTGATGGCAGTTTGTCCTTTGCTGTTCAGTAAATGCTCCTAAAATTTCAGAAAGCAGACCAAGGCGGGTTTGTAGAATGTCATACGAATTTGGATATCCCTGCAGTGCTCAGACATCATAGTCAAAAAAAAAAAAAAAAAAACACCTTTAGCTCAAACTCTTAATATTTGGCAGTTAAATCTTAATTTTCAACAGGCAAGTTGTATTTCAGATTAAGGACGTGTTAGGGAAAATTTTATAAATATAGTTTGGAGAATATAGGAGCTGATAAGAAGAATTACTCATTAAGGCCATTATAGGCACCTATTCAGAATTGTATCAGGATGATTTTTTTGCAAACTTGTTTGTTTGTTTTGTAATTTTTTTAATGATAGGATTCAGCAGGACTGCTACATGACCATGCAAAGCTGAGCTGAGGTGACTCATCCAATGTTTCTAAAATGTATTTTTTCACATTAAAAAAATATTTTTTCCAAAAATAATAAAAACAACAAAAAAGGACACAATATCTAATGTCATTTTGGGTTTTGAATTTATTTTTTCTTTTGTAACAAATTCTACTTAATAAAATTTAAAATTGTAAAAAGAGTAAACACTTGCCAAGTCTGCGGAACAGTTATAGTACATCATCTGTGCATAAGACAAAATGTAAAGAATATTCCCAGCTTCTAAGAAACCAGAAGAATAGTTATTTTCCTCATGTTTCTTGCTATGTCAAAATATACTGTGTAAAAAAAGCTAATAACTTCTGAAATTTAGAAAATATCTATATTAAACTATAATACATAACTCAGCTACTGCCTATTCAAATATTTATTCAAAATATTTAATACAAATAAAATTCTTTTAGCATAATGAGATTGCTTTTTCAATATGTGAAACACAATCTACTGCTTTTAATGCCCACTGTTTATTTAGCTTCGTTGTTTCACTTTTAATGCCCACTGTTTATTTAGCTTCGTTGTTTCAGTTGCAACCTTTGATCACTTACACCACTGTGAAACAGAAGATCATAGTTAATTCACTGTCTGTATGAATTTATTTTTACAGTATTCAAACCATCATATTTTACCTATATTAAAATTTCTATTGAAGTCAGAGGAAGAAAAGAAAGGCATGCTCAGAGTAAATGAATCTGTATTTCTGGTTTTCCTTTGTTTCAGAAAAGTGCAGAGAAATGAATGGGAACATGGGAAAAGACAGTTTTTGAAGGTTTAATGCCCTCACACAAATGCAATTATTTTATCAATTACGCTAAACACTAGATAACATCTGAAACATTCCCCAGGGCTATTCAATTCACCTTGCTGACTGCTCTGTCAGCAAATTCAGAAACCAATGAGGAAAACTTTTCCAAGGCTGACAGAATCTCCTATCATTTTCGAAGATGTTAAAGGCATTTTGCCCTAAAATAATGAAATTTTCAACCAGAGTTTAACATTTCAAAAACAAAGACAGATCAAAGGCAAAACCATAATTATAAACTAGTCTTTACTTATTTCATCTTAGGAAGGTGTTTGTTGATCATCTATATTTGGGCTTCTGTCAGATCCCATCACTGAAGATCAATGCTATTGTTCTGTCTTGGATCTTTTTATGTGACAGTCTCATTCCTTGTAGTTCTGGAAATGTTTCCACAATTAATAATTTTGAAATTATTTATCACGAAGTATAAAACTACTTAGCATTTTCTACATTTTCTAACTTTTTTTTTTTAAGCTGGGAATATTTGAATATATTGTAAGTTCATGTGGGGCATTTTCCTTTGGGTCAGATTTCACTTTGCATATCTTGTCACAGACAGCAATTAAAAGATTATAATTTTCTGCAGCTAATGATCTGACCTACAATACATAACACTATTCTTTATCTACTATGTAAATTAATTTCATTATAGCTGTTCTATTATCAAAAGGCTAAAAGATTATTATTGAAATATTATAAATTAGCTTTCAATGATTTCTGCTTTGTAGCGTGTATCACAGCTTTGTTAATTGGATCCACCAAAACCAAGGTATTTTGAAATCTGCAGCCAAACTATCATGCCTGCTGTTTTTTCAGGTACAAGTAATAATACATGAGATACAATCTAAGATACTTGAGCAGAGATGCTAGAGAATTCTAGTGTAATATTCTTTTACTACATATTTAAATTCAAACAGATCGGAAATATTAATATGAATCTCACTATTGGAACCATTAAATGTCCATGGCTTTAATAAGTGTTCCAAGTCAATAGGAAAAACTGAAATGAGTGCTTAGTCTGCTCAGAAATCAGACTTTCAGGTGCTTTTCTTAATGGTCTAAATATTTTGTAGTATTTTTTTCTCATTATTATTTTCTGTATTATTCATAAGCAATATGTGATCTTCTCTGCAGGCAGCATCTGCATGCTGTTATCAACCCTGAACTATCTAAAAGATATTTGTTCCTTAAATCTACATATACTTATATGTATATATAAACACATATATAAATATGTGTTACATATATAAATATATGTAAAGTGGAATATTTGTAAACCATTGGATGAAAAGTATCTCTTACAAGAACTTTATCAATATTAATGTTGACTAGTAGACATAGGCAATTGACTCTAAAATAGAGCATGAACCTTGATAGGATTGGTCACTTAATATGGCCATGGACGGGAAGATATGTAGTAGACTCATTCAGAGAGCCCTTCCGAAAAAGGGCTATTTATTATATGGGACTGTAAAAAGAATGAATCACATGTATTTCTCATTTTCTCCATCAGCAATGAATTCTCAGTTTTTCTGGCACTGCATTAGAAAGATTAAATGCATATCACCATTAACTGGGCTTCTCAGTGCACCATTTTAGATTGTTCTTTCATCTGTCCTTTGTGAAGAAAACACCTACCAAACTATATTTTGATTTGAAATATAAAAAAGCACTCTTTGTACAGTGACTATGGAATATGCCCATCCAATATAGGCAAATGTTTTCACATGTAGTGAGAGTTAACACTTCTAAACTTGCAGATACATAATTATATGTTTTGAATGAATGAAAGAAAAAGCTAAGAATGTAGTGACAAAAGCATAATTTATATGTTGCAGGCACAGAAGGAAATAGAAAACATTAACATTGTTAATTTTTTTCTAAAATCCACTCAAAAGCTTTCAATGTCACTGAAGTAAAAGTTTGAACATTCCAAAAATCATATTTATAATGAGCTATGCTGCTACACATCTGTTAGTGTGAGAGCAACACTTACTCACAATAGACTTTACAAAAGCACTATAATTTATTAAACAGATTATGTTACAAATAATTTGATATTCATCAGTATGGCTATTTATCTCTGATATCTCTAGTGATAATAGTCAATAATATACTGAATTGCAAAGCAGATTGGAAATCAGCAGGTGTTAAAGTAATATCACCCACTTAACCAAAGCAGCTTTTCCTAGATTGCCTCCAGTGATGAGTGAGTATGGTTGCAAAACGCCTCAAGAACTGCAAAGATGAGTAGAGGCCTTTGCAGTGAAAATTACGACATGGCCTATACCACTGTTTTACCTTTGCTAAAGTGCCTTTTCCAGTGCGTCTGTGGTTGGAGTTTCCAGTGCCAACTACAGAACAGCCAGCTGTTTATGCAGAATTCACACTCAGAACAAAGTGTGAAGATTTTCTTTAGATTAGGAAAGCATTAAATTCATAATTAAAGTTCATTTGTAATTATAATTTCATAGAATACCCTTTACAAAAGCCTTTGAACAGGCTGTGATAGAGAGGTTAGCGGAGAAAACTGTTAATTCTTTTATAGTCAACACATCAGAAGGATAGATTATGCAGGACGACACGGCTCAGGAAACATTCCTTTTGTAAGAAAAACAGCTGAAGGCTCCAAATTTTGCAACACTTACTCTACAGCAATAAAAAAATGAGCAAAACACTCAAAAGAAGCAGCAAATAAAATCAAGACTAGAAGCTGTTATGGTCAGGTTAGATAAAAGAAACGCTCACTAAGGTATTATCTATTACAACGTAATTTCAAAAGATTACTGAGATGTCTATGAGAAGAAAAGATAGATTGCTTTAAAGTCATGAAGCAACATTTCAGGAGTGCCTGAGGGAGTATTCATGAAAGCTTGTCTATCTTGGAGAGCCTCATTTCCCTAAACTCCATCTGTAGTCAGTGTGCGAGATGGGGTTGTTTCTCTAGAAGACAATTCATAGCAGCTAAGATTGGTGCTCCCTTAAATCCCATCTGGAGAGCCTATTTTCTCCCCATTGATGACTTGAGAGGCCTAGAGCAACACTGAAGTAGCTATACAGTCAGGCGGAATTTTTCAGACAGTTATTTTTTTCTACAGAAAACATCCTTTTGTTTTCTAAACTGTTCTCTTTTCGGGTATATTTAAATATACATATATATACATATATGAATATATATTGAAAACCTTTAGGTTGTTTTCTATTTTCTTATGTTTGTGGAAGGTTTCTTTCTGTGAGATGAAAGCACAGCTAAGTGTTTGCTTAGCAGCTAAGTTATTGAAATAACTCAGTCTTTAGTTAATGATGCTCTGTATTAGAAAGATCATACTGAGATTGTATAGACTCACATTTATACAAGCAGTGAAGTTACTATGCTGTGATTAAGTGCCTTGTGGGGTTTTTCCCATACACTATTAAAAGTCAGTAAAGTATAATAAAAATCAGCTGGGAAGCACCGATAAAAGATTAAGTTGTTTTTGTTTTTGGTACACTGCCTGCCTTCTTAGAAATCTTCTGTTACATGGGCTGTAGCATTTTGAATCATGAGAAATTCTAGTTAGCAGCATCTTAAAAGGTAAAGAAAGCAGTAATATTAGCAATAGCATCTTCCTCTCCCAAAATGATAAATAAATACACAAAAATATTCTTATTCCAACACTTAGTTTTGATTTCAAAAATAGCTTAAACAGTCTTATTCCTATAGTAGCTATTATCTACCAAAAATGAGATCATAGTCTGGTTGCAAGTGATGTCAATTTAGAAGTAATTTCCTTTTAGTTTCCATTTAGATTCCATTTAGAATTACTCATTAAATTACAGCAAAGGCAGAGCCTTTAATATCTTCTAGGTAGATCCAATATTATCTTAGTGGAAGAATTTAAAATTTAAGACACAAAAAGTGTATTGGATCTCTACATCTTTATATGGTTTCCATCCCTGAATGGGGTAAAATTCTCCAGCTATATGCACTTAAGTCTATGAAAAAACAAGAAATAGAAAATGTGAAGAAATTTGTGTCCAAAGCATTTGCTCAAATATATACTTTTCCATCTCTCTCTATATAGATATGCTCCATCTCTCTCTCTCTCTGTATATATATATATATTTATGGAATACATGTATTTATAAATCACTATATAAATATATATGTAGTATTTATTTAGAGAAAGCTTATATTGCCAGAGTTATCACGATTCTTTTTTCCTTTTCTCTACTATTCAATGTGAGATTTCTAAAGTTACTTTGGCAGTAACTTATTTTATACATATTAAATACAGAAATTATTTTTAACATAGGTTAATTGGCTTCATTTAAGCCACTCCCATCAAAAGATATTACCAAAGGAGGAAGAGAATAATAGCCCATGATTTTAAACATCAGTATCTCTTTCTATCTTTAAAATGTTGACTGCTTTATAGCACCATCATCCAGGAATGGATGATGATGTTGCATCAGTAGTAAGAAAGGTCAAGTGATATTAATTTATATCAGACAGGAATATCATGGAGCTATTACCATGAAACTGCCCCTGAAAATGCAAAACTGACACATGTGTAATAGCAATTAATTCAGTGTAAACATTTGTTTTGCTTTAGAGTCCTAGTCACACTCCTGCCCTTAGGTGTATCTAGATTATTTAAGCAACGTTAATTTTATCAAATAATAAGGAAACTCTTCATGCAGAAAACACAAAACTCAAGGAAGAATGGATGACTTCCATACATCAACACTGCAGTAGTTATACCCCTAAAATTAATCACCTGGGTTTAATAAATAGAAGTGTTCTCTCCATTCAAGGAAACAGTCTAATTTGTTGTTTTATTTGATAATTGTGAACTCAGAAAAAAATCTGATTTGTTTTTAGATCTTTCATTTATTCAGAGGTGAAAAGATCATAAATTCATTACAAATTCATCACTTGAATTTTTTAGAAAAAATGTCATCATGATAGTGTTGAAAGAAATAATAAAAGAATACATCCTCTTGCATACTGAATATTCAAAAAGAAAATGCCACATTTAAGAGGCTAAAAAATCTTCAGACTACTAAACCTCTTATGATAACAGTTTATGAAAACAGTTTTATTAATTTATTTTTATTTATTATTTATTTTATATGGAGAAATTTACGAGACTGTTAAAGGTAGCAAGTTTTATAGACAATCTAAATACTTAAAATCATTGTTCTAAATCTAAATTTACAGAGAATGTTAATGGTGTAAATGGAGAAAATATGTTCCTTGTTTTGTTTATTGACCATATTTTTAGTTTTATCAAAAATCATATTGATGAGTACTTTTTTCTTTTTTGAGTTTGAATTTGAATTGAAATAGTTGCATTTACTAGTGGACATCTTGTTTGTTTATCTTTCTTTTGTTTATGACCCCTCTCATTATTAAACTGTCATTATTCATTTTATTGGAATTTTCCTGAGGCAGATTTGCAAAATACCGCTGTATAGATATGGATACCTCCATACTGATTGGGATGTTGCTTTATACCTGCTCTAAGATTCCTAGGTGGGAAACATCTATGTAAGCTTCATACTGGCAGCATGATATCCATAAATAAATAAGACTGTGATGTGAAGCATATGGAGGATTTTCAGAATGAAATATGTGTACCACATGTAGGCAGGATGTGTTACAATGGTCGGCAGCTCTCCAGTTGAACACAATCTTATGGATGAGTCATTCTCATAATCAAGTTTATGAAAAATTACGTGCTATTGCCAGGCTTTGCTATTTAAGAATCAAGTAATCTAAAAACTGTGGCCAAATAGACTTGGAACAAATAATTATTCTCAGTGATCTCCACTAGTAAGAAAATAAAATTACTGTATCAAAAAATGTATAGGTCAAATAGGTTGAATATTTTATCGATAATGAAGTAATTATTATTTTTGTGATGAGCTTTAATCCTTACTTAAACTTACGATTTTCAGAATCAAAACATCACTCTGAAAAAAAAAAAGTAATTCCCATTAGAAACTGTGGCAACATAAAATATCCTACATTTCCATTGTTTTTTTCAACAGTACTTTCCCAGAATTTACAAGCAGTAAAGTTGCATTGTTTAGTAAATAACATATTTGCTGAGGATATAATAGCAGTCTATCTTTAGGAATGTACTTAGAAGAAGAAGAAGTATATTTGACAATGTTTGCTTTAATGTTCATGTTTCTTGTCGGAGAGATCAAAAGTGCCTTATAGTTCCCAACTGCAAGAATACCCCATATTGTTGGGGGACACAGCGGGATCCCTACAGGCCTCAGGCCTGTGTAGGCCTCAGGCTGCCCGGTGGATGACCCCTGGTGCCTGCACATGCGCAGTCGTGCTGTTTGGCAGGACTGAGCAGTTTTGCAGAGCACCAGGTGGTTCATCACACCCACGAAAGAACTTTTGGGCAGCCTGAAGGTGGGGGCTGAGCGCTCCCCAGAGGTGGGGGCCAGAGTGAGCCGCTCCGGCCAACCCGCTGCCTCCTGGGGAGCGCAACCAATAGGAACACCTCGACGACAGCCCTCACCTAATCAGGGATCTCCCTCCTCCCATTGTCCCTCCTATCGCTCCTCAGATAAAACCCTATGTTTGGCTAATAAACTTTGGCAGTGAACCTGGAATCATATTGGTTCATGCTTTTTGTCCACTGTCCTTGGGTGTTGGCGGTTGGTGCTGCTGGGCTGGTTGGTGCTGCCTGTCCGTAGAGGCCCTGTTGGCGCGGTTGGTAAAGCCTCTGCGGTGCACCTGGCCTCCTATCATTGGCCAGGCCTCGACCCGAATAGGCCTACCTGCGACTGACCTCTGGAGTGGTGTGGTACCTCGTTCCTGCCCACGGCTGGATACGACAGAGAAGGGGCCTTGGATCCCAACATTGGAGGGTGCGAGCGATTCCTGGGGAGGATCCTGAACACGGGCTGCGGCATCAGGTCGCCAACAGAGGCCTAAACATCAGAAGCCTAGTGCAGAGCCCAACCTGCACATCCCGAGCCAGCAACCGGAGTGGGCCCGTGGCCAGCTTTACCATATTTTTTTTTTACACGCAGAAGTTCACAGTTAATTGCTGAATAAAAAGCTGCCACAGACAAAAGCATGTCTCAGCAGTCTTGATAGCTCTATATGTACCTGCTAATGGAGCTAATTTTCCCTGATGTTTACCTCTGTAGACATCCATTAGTAATGACACTACTGATTACTCAGTTTCGAGGACCTCCTGAGAAAGTCTAAATGCCTTCAGCATGAACCACACCCACCTCTGTGGAGGATCACAGTGCTCCAAAAATTGGGATGTGAATAGTAAACTTTTCTGAGAATGCACTGCAGAAGGATGTGTTCCAAAACCTGTGCCCAAGAGTAACAACCAAAATATTTGCCTGTCTTTAAAGAGTACCTTGAATGCAACCAGCTAAGTGATCTTCTCCTGAAGCAGACAAAAGCGATTTTTTTGTCTCACAAAACCAAAACTCTAATAAACAAAAACAGGAAAGCAAAACAGGAAAGCAGCTCTTAATGTGACAAACCAATAACTCTGTCCTACTGATAATATATCTTCACAATCCATAGTTATTGCCAGATCCCAGGACTTTTTGATAGCGAAATAACGTTAGCCCACAGAAAATGTCTTGCTGTACATTCGAAATACTGAAGCTGTACAATAAGAATAGAAAAACAAATAAATAAAAGCTAAGGTAAAGGGAAGGGGAAAGGGGAAAGGAGAAAGTAGAGGAAAGAGGAAGTGAGAAAGGGGAAGTAAAAGGGGAAGAAAAAGAGAAAGGGAAAGAAAAAGGGGAAGGGAAGAGGAAGAAAAAGAAAAAGAAAAAGAAAATCAGAAAAAGAAACAGAAAAAGAAACAAAAAGAAAAAAAAGTATTTTTTTAGAGTAGTAAGGGCTTCAGTAGCCATTATTAATATATTATTTCAAAACAACTGCTATTTATATAGCTGAGACAAATGAAAAGTTCTGCCAAAGCAAGAGAAATAGATGATCAAATATTGAATAATTTGTTGTTGTATAAGTTACTGATGCCCTGCAGCTCTGGTAAATAATGTAACATTTTTTAAAAAAGGTTTCTTTTCACACTAGAGAAAAATCCTCTTTCTTTAAAATCTCAAAATTGCAGCCATTTTCTGATTTTTTCCACTCCCTGGGTACAAAATTAAGAAACAACATGTTCTACATCGTTAAAAAAGTT
This sequence comes from Crypturellus soui, assembly GCA_032275445.1. Taxonomy (NCBI): domain Eukaryota; kingdom Metazoa; phylum Chordata; class Aves; order Tinamiformes; family Tinamidae; genus Crypturellus; species Crypturellus soui. The sequence continues at coordinate 12,443,953 of JAUBNY010000001.1, forward strand.
TTTTTTAAGTTATGGGAAAAGCAGATTTTCTACATGAACTAATTTACATGACAGTTTGATTTTCAGCTAATCTCTATAGCATGGAACCAGGCAAAATAAGTTGATTATGTCTGTTCTGTCTTTTGTTGTGATTATAAGGAAGCGTGTAAGTCTTGCAAACTAAAAATACCTGCTTAAACTTGAGTAGCTGGCACAGTGACACCAAGGTACAATGTTAAAAGCAAGTCTTTCCTCCCTTATTTGTTATTATAAAATCTTTTTTACATATTACTTCTGAACATTGACAAAATAAAATATGTCCTTGTTTTCTTCTTTAACTGCATAACATTCATTTGGAATTTAACAATTTTTAAAAACTCATAAAACTAAATGCAACAGAACTACTACTGGCTTTTATTTTAAGTTCCATGGATGATATTCATTTCATTTTTTTGTTCTGCTTATACAATTTTATACATGATGAAGCCTTTTTGCTTCACATGTTTGAAGAGTCCTTCAGTGAAGAGACAGAATCAGTTTCTTAAGCATCCTTTTTTCCATATTCTCAAGAAACTCAGTTTCAGCTTTTAAAATGCGAGTCAAACAGAAATAGTACAGTTTAAAGACAGACATTTTATATATGTTTATATAAAATGCATACATGTATATATATTTAATGCTCTGTCTTTAAATATATGAATATATATAAAATGCATATATACTTGGAGTTTAAGCATGTCATTGTTACTGATAAATCTAAAAATTAAATCTGGGATTGGAATTAATTAGGTAGTAAAACCAAGTACTAATGCAGTGTCATTTGATAAAGGGAGAGAACAAAAAGGTAAAGATCACAATTTTGCTTGCAGAGCTGCTTCCGTATATCTTAAAACTCTAGAAGGATTTCAGAGGATTATCTTTGCCTAGATTACTGTCACTCCTATTAATCAGTTTTTATTGATTGTTTGGTCTTTTTGTCTTTTCAAGTTCAACAGAAAGTCTGTAATGTTATGCTCTTTAAAGTGTAAATAAATCTATTTGAATAACACATGAAATTGGACTGTATGAAGGTGTGATTTTTATGTTTCTCCTAACTGAACTGTGAAGATATTTAAAAGTCTTTTTAATAGGATGTCTCAGTATATATAGCAAACTTCATCCGTTCATTACATATCTATGAGGAGAGGAATTTTTAAGTATTCTACATGAATTATATGTAACAAGATATTTTAGTAAGTGTTTATTCAATTCTGAAGGCACTGTTTTTATATGGGAGCCTTCAGGTTGATATCTAATTGATTTTTGCTTAGGGCATTAGAAAAGCCGAATGAGTTATGGTATTTGAAAAACCAAATCCTATTCATAACATGTACAATTTTCTTCTGAAGAATTCTGTGCTTTTACCACTCTCCTGGTCTCTTACACAAAAACATGTTTCAGCATTTCCTAGGCATAAAGATAGTGTGTGCTGTCAGCTTCAACCTGAAATGTTTCCTGATGATGATTCTTAATTCTGTAGGAATTTACCTACAAGACTTCTCAAAAAGATTTCAAGTGATGTAAAAAAAAAAAAAAAGGTTAATAGGGAAAGCTGAGAGTGATTAAAAAATTCAAAATCGGACATTTTTAATTTATAGTAAATGAACAATAAAACAGTACTCCAAAGTTATGAAGCCAGTGACAAAGTTTAAGCACACAAAGTTTCGATGAAACAAGTTATGATCCATATGCTTCTGGTGGTAGATGGCATTTTAATGTTATTGCTTAATGATACATTTGATTTCATTTTATGTTGTTTCCCATAAAAGGAGGAAATGGCACTAGAAAAATGTCTGTTTTGAATTTTTATATACTTCATGTATGCAAGTCCTAAAACCGAAACATTACTATAGAAAAGGAAAATGTCTTTAATAAAGTATATGCTTCACAGGAGACTTATTGATCTTTAACAATTCTTGAAGGGAACCCAATGGGTCATAACATTTTTAAAATAACAAATTTGCATAAGAATTAAAGTTTAAAATAATGGCATGGATGACTAAGACCTTCCCCATGTACACTCTTTTGTTAAGTTTAGATCGTATAAGATTGATAGGATCTCTTCCAAGAGCAGAAACAGGTGGATCTTCACAAATTAAAATATCAAAAACACTTTAACAGGAGGGTGAGCATTATTGTACTTTCATAATCTTATGAAATGGTCCTAAAACTTGGAGTTTGATCTTTATCTTACATGTGCAGATCAGCGCAACAAATACTAATCAGTGCAGCACATTTATACTAATATATTTTAATGAGGATCTATCCCAGATAGTTCAAATAATGAGGTTTAACTACAGGGAGTAGAAATTTATGATTTTGAGTAATATTTTTATCCAGTGTTAAGATTTCTAGGGCTTGAGCATGATATTTGTGCACTGAAGAAATTTTAAAAAAAATTATTTTGGATCAGAGTTTTGCTCTGCATAGCATTACTATTTTCTAGAGCAATTTTTGCAAAGCACAAAATGACATTGAAATAAATTAAAAAAAAAGAATCTGGAGGGAGAGAAAAAGAGGAACTGATAAAAGACTACTAGTGCATCCCACATAATATTAGCCTGCTGCACAGTGTCTTAATTGGTAGTATACTTGTCCAGCCCTCTCTGAGGAATGGTGGGATACAGAAATGCCTCTGGAGGTTAGTTAGATCATTTTAGACCTGAGTGGCATTTTAAAGTTGTTTATCTTTGATTTTAAAGAATGCTGAGGGCAGCTAGGGTCTTAATTTAGATGCCTTGTTTTCTATTAAATGAGATGAAATCTAATGTTCACAAAAAAAAAAAAAAGAGAAAGATAAAATGGTCAAGGTAATCAAATTCTCAGGGAATGAAGAGTATTGTTTCCAGTATATTTGCTATTGATGTAGGGGTTTGGCAGATGACTTATCCAAGAGCTCAACCATTTATCTGTTCTTAATCAACCACATTTGGCAAAGCATAAGGGGAGAGAAGTAGCCCAGTATTTTTCCTGTTGGAAGTTGCTGAGCAGATTCAGAAGCCACACCTGAAAAGAGCACAAGCCTCACTGACTCTGTAAGAGGATTTATCACAGTTGTAATGTGGAGGATCCCTGCCTAGGCAACATATGGTAATTCTGAATCAGCACAGTGTGGCCATATGAGTTGAGCATGATGTTTTGGTCTTCCTAAAAGTCTTTATAACAGCCTGCTTTATGTATAGGGATCTACATAAATTTTAATTCTGTTTAAGGAAATAATCATTTTTAATGTGTTTACTGGAGGGTTCATGTCCTGCCCATTCGCTCCATCTTAATCCACATTACTGGGTCTCTACCTAGAAACCCTGGAATAGGGCAATAAACTTGGGTTCCACATAAGCCTAATGTTAGTTCCTGTGATGTTATTGATAACTACTGCCATTCAAGTTAAGTTCAGC
>JAUBNY010000001.1:12472946-12493741 GCA_032275445.1 Crypturellus soui
AGGAAAGAAAGGAAAGAAAGGAAAGAAAGGAAAGAAAGGAAAGAAAGGAAAGAAAGGAAAGAAAGGAAAGAAAGGAAGAAAAGAAAGGAAAGAAAGGAAAGGAAAGAAAGGAAAGAAAGGAAAGAAAGGGAGAAAGACAGGAATTGACATTTAATTGCAGAATTTGACAACCACAGGTTTTGATTTTACTAGCATAAAATATGAAGAAAAAATCAAGATTATAAGCACTGATCTCAAAGTACAAACACTTCAACACTTGTCATAGCTGAACCATATTTTAGGACACTTCTGACATACCTGCTTTGAGTATCCTATGTTATAGAGGAGTTCCATTTTAAAATTTCCATATCTTGCAATGCAATAGCGTTTGAAAATGTCTCATGAGGGTTACATTGTTTTTCCAAATGTTGCTAGAAAGAAAGCAAGAGGCAATAACAAAAGTTGTTTCTTTTCTTTAGTCTCCCACACGTTGTTTGAAAAATGGGAGCATGGGATAATAGACTGTGAAGTTATTACTGAATCCTTAATTACAGATTGCAAACCATCCTGCCATATTATATATTTTGATGGAAATAAATATTTATCTTCACTGAAATTTTCTTGTGGTACCATTTTACTTTCCAAACAAAAGTAATACAAAAAGCCTCTCAGACAAGATGCCTTCCAACCTATGTATTTATTTCTTTGTTTTTGAGAGGAGGTTATTCTAAGAATTTAGCATGTACTCTTTTCCAGATGGTGGTAGTCTGATTTTTACACAAAAATTTAGACCAAAACAGTATTCTGTTATAGCTGAACTATAACAGCTTGAAAAACTATGTTTGTAGCAGAAATGATAAGATCCTGATGCATATGTTCTACGACTATACCAGTAAGTACATCTTTGTTCTATAAAAATTATTTATTACAACAGCTTTACCCTAATATTATTATTTGAGCTCAAAGATTTCTTTTCTGGTGACTATGCTGGGCTTGTAAACATCTTTAATCATAATACAAAAGTTAAAAATGAAGGCTGTAAAATCCAAGTGAATTGATTGTTAAGGTAAGTATTTAGCAAATAAAAGAGGCCTTAGTTCTAAAGGTTCACGATGGAGAGAGAGAATGGATTGCTGGAAGAACAGACATTCCTGTGGTAGGTGATTTGTTTTTATTTACTATTACAAGCATTGATTTACCATAAAAGTAGTGACTGATTTTATTGCTTGAATTAGTCTTCTGGAAATGCAGTTGGTTTAAATCATAAACAACATATAATGAACAAGAATATCATATATGAGAAAAATGTTAGAAAATAACAACTATAAAATCAACCCACATTTCACCCCTGACCACTAAATCTCATGGCCTTATAATTCTATAATGCAAGAAAGTAACTTTATTGGAATTACTTTTTGAAAGGTCTAATCAAACCAATAAATATATCTTTTGTATTCAAACTCTGAAACAGCTTAAAATTCACAACTTGTATACTTTGTTATACAAATGGCAAAATAAAAAAAATACTGTAAATGCTTTTCTCTGTATTTACAAACTCACATAATTGTTATGAGGAGGCTTTCCATATCATAAAAAGTAGATGTCAAATGCAAATGCATTATTTTATAGAGCGAAAACAGTACCCAAAGAAGAGGGTTTTCTGCAAAACAAAACATTCACAGAATCACAGAATGGTTGAGGTTGGAAGGGACCTCTAGAGATCATCCAGTCCAACCCCCCTGTTCCAGCAGGGATACCCAGAGCACATGGCAAAGGGTGGCATCCAGGTGGGTTTGGAAGATCTCCAGAGAAGGAGACTCCACAGCCCCTGGGCAGCCTGTTCCAGGGCTCTGTCACCCTCACAGGTAAGAAGTTCTTCCTCACATGGAGGTGGAACTGCTTGTGATTTAACTTACACCTATTACCCCTTCTCCCGTCACCAATCACCATGGAGAAGAACTTTGTCCCATCCTCCCTACATTTACCCCCTAAGTACTTGAATATGTTGATCAAATTTCCTCTCAGCCTTCTTTTCTCCAGATGAAACACATCCAGTTCACTTAGTCTTTCCTAATAAGATAGATGCTCCAGGCCCTTCATCATCTCTGTGGCTCTATGCTGGACCCTCTTTAGAAGCTCTACATCCCTTTTGTCCTGGAGAGCCCAGAACTGCACCCAGTACTCTAGGTGTGGCCTCAGCAGGGCTGAGTAGAGGGGGAGGATCCCCTCCCTTGACCTGCTGGCAACGCTCCTCCTGATGCAGGCCAGGATCCCATTGGCCTTCTTGGCCACCAGGGCACATTGCTGTCTCATGGTTAACCTGTTGTCAACCAGGACTCCCAAAATCCCTCTCCACAGAGCTGTTTTCCAGCAGGTCAACCCCTAATCAGTACAGGTGCCTGAGGTTATTCCTCCCCAGCTGCAGGACCCTGCACTTGTCCTTGTTGAACCTCATGAGGTTCCTCTCTGCCATAATTCCAGGGCTCCGCATTCCAGCAGACATTCTAAAACTTCACTTTTCTACATTATAGGAAAATGAGTACTTCTCTAGATAAGTAACTATTTTGTGGGAGGAGCATGATTTAGTAAGTAAAAATTACTTATTCCGTTTTAGTAATTTACTTTGGCTGCTTAGAATTTGAACATTATCTGATATGCGCAAGGAATCGTGATGGAAAAATAGCTCCTTCCTTATATCTCCTCTGTAGTTGTATGTCACATACCTACATATACAGCTGACCATCAGGAACAGCCTTATAAGCAGTGCAAGCAGATATAGTAATAATTCTTCATATTTTGGATTAAGCAACAGTGAAATGTCCCACAATTCTTTACAGAACATATTCAAAACTTCTTTATATGTCTGTTATCACTTCCCGTACTATTATTCTCTCAAGATTTTCTGGGTAAGACCATTACAGTGTGGTGACAAATAGATAAAAGTGTGCGTTTTCTGAATACTTTTTCTTTGGACCTTTGTTTTTCCAAATGCACAAAACAGTTTCAAATGTTCTATAAAATTTGGAAGGTTTCTTATCATTTGTTTCTTTTTTTTTGAAATCTCAGGTAATTTTGTTGTCAATAAAATCTTTTTTTTTTTTTTTTTTTGGCACAGTATATCGGCAGGTAAGTCAGCGGTAGCAACTGTGCTTGGTTGCCCAAAGTATGGAAGGATGCTGAAGGTGGAGCACCCCAAAGCATTAAGTCATACAGAAACAAACACCTAGAACATTCACAACTCCCAGCCCCAGCTGTGAAATCACAGACATCCATAATACTTTTAATTAAAGTTGCCAGCCTCTAGATAAAAGGCAACCAATAGTGTTTTAAGATGGCTTTCTGTTAGTAAAGGAAAATATCAAAAGCAAACTGAAAAGTAGACTTCTTGGTGAATTTATGTAATCACGGTTAGTTGCTCGGGAGCCATATTGATGAGTATGGTATAAATAGATTGACATGTCACTGTAAAGAAGACTCTTCGTGTTATTTATAGGTGAAATAATTCTGTCTTTTCCTGACTCTGAATGCTGAATTCCAGAGAAGAAAAATATATTTGATGGAAGTAAAGAGCTGAGATCATTTTTAACATGCAATGACCTGAGGCAGCTACATTGTTTATAAAATCTGATTTTTAATTGTATTATTTACCATAGAAGCATTACAATCTATCATGTCACTGGGGCCGCCATACACACACACTAAATCCATATCCTAAAGTCCTTGTGTTTTGGGGCGATGATTGCTTATATGCAATAGTTGCTTCTCTGGGAAAAACAATGTACACGAGCATTTTTCCTTATGTTTAGAGAACTGACTATATCTGAATTATAGGCTTTCAAAACAAGGAAGATAATGCTAATATGGAAGTATTATTGGGAGATACGAGATATTATCGCAGTGACTTGATTAGTTGTACAGACTCTTTGTTGCATTTCACACATATGGGCCAGGCAGATCCATTTCATTTATATAAATATGTATTTTGCTTTGTTTACCTATTTGTCTTTTGTATGCGGCAAGTCCAGCTGAGATCTGAGGCTGGATGTGATATACACACAAGGTACACAAATTTTGCACAGCCCTTCATATCCCATCTTCCACCTGCCCTTGATCAGCTTTGCACTGGCACTTGCCTGCTCACAGATGTTTCCAAAACAAGCTTGATGTTCAGTGGGATTTTCCAAACCAGCTTCTATCTTCCTCTGCAGCACAGATAATGGAGGGAAACCTTTTCAGTATTTGGGAAGCTTTTCTGTGTGGGAAACTGCTTACATTATCCATTAATGAAAAGGAAAAGAGAGCTTAAATTGGAGAAAGACACTTGCCTATTGATTCTATATCATTAGGTAAAGAGTTTCTGGTGTTGGTCCTTAGGCTGAATCAATCACCTAACCTGCATTTATCAGGGAATCTGGACTAGACAGTCTCCAGAGGTCCCTGCTGATGATCCTGAAATTCTGTGGTTCTGTTTCAAGATGTTTGCTTTTATCTGTTTATCTGATATGACCTTTTGTAAAGCTCATTATCTAAATAAAACATTAACCTTTAAAATGTTTGAGCTAAATTACAGTAAAGATATTTTAGCTATCTTTATAACCTCATATGTTAAATGTATAGTGTTAAATACCATCATTATGAGAGCATATTCTGGAATACTTTGCAAAGGGCAGCTTTTACTGCTGGCCGTGGGCATATCTTAGACTTGGCTTCACCTGAGAGATCTGGTATATAACACATTATAAACTGCCAAAATCACAGAGAGTAAGATCTCTTTCAGCTCAAGTTTTCATCAAGGTAGTAACCACCATCTTTCAAAAAAATGATCTGAAAAAGATAAAGAGATTCCTTGGGTCTCATTTGTGACTCAAACCAGAAATTTCCTGTCTTAATTTTTCAGTCTTACGTAATATCTGTGCTGACCAGTTCTTGGGTCAATGTCACATAAGGGACCATGTTGGGCAATGCAGGTCATATACTGTTCAAAAACACCTTGACATAGTCTACAAGCTTAAGATACAATCAGAACAGGAGCAGGGAAAACATTTGCTTTCATTAACTTAACGGAAAAAAAAAGGTTAATAGAAGGGGAGGTGCTGTGGTCATTTCTTGATCACTCTGTATGTAACTGACTTGGCAAAAGCTTAGTGATAAGTCATTCATTTCACTGCATGGCAGTAAAATCCTAGTATGATCTGTGGTCAGTAAACCAGTACATTGTCCAGTCATCACACTGGGTGGCCACTAGAGTAAATTCCAGTTAAATTATGCTTGAGTTCATGTGAAGGAATGGGTATTCAGAATTCAGAATAGGTATTCAGAATAGGTATTCAGAATTTCAAAATAAAAATGCTATGCTTTATGAAGTTATGTCACTCCTGCGTTTAGCTGTGACGATGTAAGATGTTACTCATCCCAACACTCGGTACTGCTCAAGATATCAGTCCATGCATCATCTGTAAAATTTGCATACCTAAACCAGCCTTGAACTGCAACTGTTGAACTATGGCTCCTGATCAACTTCTATCAGCTGTTTCTGTGATAGCAGTGACTTTCAGCAGCAGAACAGTATGGAGAACTAGAGTCTATAATGTCTTACATAACACAGTTGTTTGCATTAATATTTGACTTAGAGGTCTTTAGGTAACTCAAACTAAATCTATCTTGGTGAATTCCAAAACCTACTTTTGCTGCACATAGGTATTTTTCACCTCGTGAAGGCTGACATCGTGTCATATCATACAACAATCATGGTCATAAACTTTGACCTGAAATCTGTCAGCTGCTGAATTTGATTATTCCTAACACAGAAGAGGGTAAAACTGATGTAAATATCGCTTTTCAGACCAGACACTACTAGAAGGAGAAAATTAAATAGGCAAAAGCTTCCTTTTGTAATAAAAGCATGTGATCATCTGATTCAACGATCATGAAGAACTGGACTGGAAACACTGGGGGATTCTTGCTACCCCAAATCACTGGGGGTAGACTCACAGACAATGGGAAATCAGACCTGCAAAAATGGTGGAAGGGAAGGAAGGGTGAGTTTGAGTCAGAAGGCTAGTAAGGAAAATGTGCGAGAAAAGTATTTTTGAACAAAAATATTAACCACCATAATATGAGACAGAATTAATGCTGGAGTGGTGATATTATTTTGTTCTAATATCACTATACAGGTAATTTTCTTCATAGGCACAGAGGTCACAGAGAAATGTTGAACATTTCCAGCTACAGCCTCTCTTTTTCCCTGTTCCTCCCCTTATGACCTCCTGCTCAAATGCTTTCTTGCCATCTGAGCTTCTGAATAGTTTTTAGCAGTACAATATATTAGTAAAGCCTCTTTTCCTGAACAACTCCTGCAATATCTACTTGGGCTTGTATGACTCTCCTTCTTTGATGATCCTTTTGTTCTTTGCTCTAATTTCATATAAAAGCTTTTTTGCTTCTCACAAGGTTTTGAGCTCATAGCTTGAGACACTTAACCTTTCAGGAGTGCTTGATAGTTACCTCCAGTTATATTCAGGGACATCTAGTGAAGAAAGTCGGTGAAGTAAGTGAGCGTTTCGGTCTCCTAGACTAATTCAAGTGAATCCTCAGACAATTAATTCACAGTCCTCTGAGAAGATTTGCAAGGGGTTGTAGTTATTTCATGCTAACGAACAGAATGTATAACCACTATTTTGGCTCGAGTCATTAAGCCACAGTTTACTACATGAGAAATGTAAATGAGAAACAAACAAACAAACAAAATACATAAATGTAGATGCAGGCCATCCAAAGTCTATTAATGATGCAGTGAGCTGCCTTGTGTTAGATAACTTGGTTGTAACCCAAGTATTCAGGGATAAAGTGACAAATTAAATTCCAAACACTGATTCTATAAATGGTTCCAGCACTTGCAGTTACTGAGAATCTAGATATGATAGAATCTGCAAAAACACTGCATTCTTACACTGACACCTTCAGGACCCAGTCCAGATTTGCTTTCAATTTCCAGAAAATGTCAGGCCAAAACTTGTTATAGAAAGCTTTTAGCAAAAATATTAGACCCAGAGAATAGGTTTCTTTTCATTTTCATGTTTACTTAAGACTTCACATGAAAATACATTTACATTCCTTTATGAATTCAATGATTCATGATCTGTCATGTTTGACAAAGCAATTGGGACATTTCAGTTCCAGTGTTCTGAGAAGTAGCTGAACAAAGCTCTTTCGTATTTGTTTTCATGGAGGACATATATTTAGCTTTGGTCACTTCTGCTGCTCTGTAAGCTTATTCATATCTTTTTGTTTTTCCACTTGTTCATGATGACTTGATAATATTGTATAAGCAAACAAGAACAGTTCTCACAGTTTTTCAGTATACTTTGCAATTGTCTGAGTATACTTATTTTTTATATATATTTTTTTCTAGGAATACCCTTCTTCAGACCTTTCAGCACATTTTACTCTTTGCTTTTGAATGTTTTCTGGTTTATTCCTGTCAGTTGAAAAAGCAACTAGTGTCTGGACCCAGATGCCATATTCTGAAACTAAATTGTTGCTAAATGGAATAAAATCCATGAACATGAGGAAATATTGACCCAAGCAATGCTTAGGCAAATTTTATTTCCTTTAAATTAGAAATTACCAGAAAATGCTCCCCTGAGGATGCATAAGTTTAGTTTAAAATGCATTATTGTTCTTTCGTTAAAAAACAGTAGAGTGCTTGCTTTTTTTATTAGAGTTTAGTACTGTATCAGAGCAGTACCTATTTACATAAATACTACAGTTCCCAATTTTTCTTCTGAAATCAATGTCTATCCTGTTTACCTCACCTCTTAAATCAATCATTTTATTGGTTTCAGTCTCGACCAGAATACAGCACTTTTAGTCTAATCTTACAAAGAATTTGTAACATTGACCTGTTCGTATCATATGTGAAATGGATTTGAAGAGTCAGTTCATTCACTCAAAAAGCCATTAAAATATTTTTTTAAACACAAAATGGACTTTCATGCAACAGTCAAATTCTTCGACTCTAAAGAGTTGTTCACTTGATCATGCCTCAGATAGATAAACTTATTTTAAGACGAGATTGTTTAGAAAAAGGAATGGAAATGATATAATCTCTCTTCAAGTGAAACAAGCATCTCTTATTCTAATATTATAATGATATTTTAATATGATACTGTCTCTTGAAATGTTTTCATCAGATATTGCTGGAGAGAAGTGAGGGTATCTGCATGGACAAGAGCAGCACAGAATGAAAAAGCTTCATTGTCATTGTTGAATTGTTAAATCTTCTTTCCTAACCTTGGACAGTATTAGTATAACATTTCTTACAAGTGACATGATAGAAGAGTATACATGAAGTCACTCAAGTCCTTTTGTTACAGTACCTGCTTCTTGAATATAATCCCTGTATGGAGGGAGGAAAGAAGATGCAGCCAAACTATTCCCAGTAGTAACCAGTGAAAGGGGAAGAGACAATAGGCACAAACTGAAATACAGAAATTCCATTTAAATGTAAGAAGAAGTTTTTTTCTGTTGTACTATAACAGTGGTCAAATACAGGAACAGGTCTTCCAGGGGGTTTGTGGAATATCCATCCTCGGAGATAATCAAAATCAATCTGGGTCTGAGTAACCTATTGATATTGACCTTGCTTTGAGTAGAGTCTTAGGCTAGATGATCTCCACTGGTTCCTGCCAACCTTAGTAACTCTGTTACTAATCTTCATTCAGGTTACTAGTTCATTTTGAAACATCAAGCTATGTGAAAATGCATGAAATGCAGATGCTCATCATACAGATTTTCTTTCAGGGGTTTTAATCTTCTATTATACTGTGTTATTTGCTGCTCTTGAAATGTGTTTGTCAAAGGAGAAATTCTGGTCCTGGTTCTACTAGTCCTGCCCATCTGCACTTGTTAGGAATGGACATGTTATAAATTTCTGAAGGTAATTAAATATTTCATATGTTCCTAAATGCTGTTATTTAGAACAGGAAGTCGCATGATTTGGGGATTTAGTGCACCTAGAGGTGTTGGTTTAGTTCCATGGTTTTCTAATTGATTTGCAAACACTGCATGTTTAATACTGACTGCAGTACCTCTGAACACATAGCAATACCTCTCAATATCAAATTCCGCTGTAGTGCTCTATGAGAGACTTTTGACGCATTATGTGAGTAAACTGATGTCATTATACCCATGCAATTGAACAAAAGTAAAATGAGAACATCAAAAATGTCTTTACAACTTCACCAATCAAAATAAAGGATTTAAGGGAGTGAGCTGCTAGCAAAAGAGGTGTATAAAATAATTACAATAAAAGTATGTGTTGGGATTAATTCACCAGTATGCATCAGTGCCACTGCACTGCTATAAACCGGAGTAATAAATTAGTTATCATCTTGGGTTTATAAATGCTTTATACTACTGGAGAGAACTGTTATAAGGGGCCCATGACTTTAAGCTTGATAAAGCCTATTCAGTTAATTGTATTCTGCAGATTATATTTGAAATATGTTGATGGAAAATTATTATAAACATTTTTTGTGCCATCTTGTCTCATACAAAAATGTTTTCTTCAGAAAATTTCATGCAAAGTAATATTTTACTCACAGAGAGAAGATTATGCATTTTTCCATTGATTCTGTTCATAAGCTCTCACAAGTTTGAATGTTGCTTATTGCCATAAATGCTCATCTGACAAAATCAGATGAGTACAATCATCTGGTACAATCAAAAATGATCTTTTTAAGCCATTAAAATTGTATTAGCCACTGAGGAACTATTTCTTCTATTACTGAAATTAGATGAAATAACACTGTTTTCTCTCACTGTCTAAAATTGATTTGAAAATGGCAAGTAATCATACAAAACTATCTGAGATTGCACAGCTATATGCTAAAATGCCTCAGCAGAACAGAATTCCTTTCAGTAGTAAGCACTTTCCAGGGAGTTTTGAATATTCATGCATTTTTGGACCAAATTAATGTAGATGTAGACTGAAGAATGAAGTGTTAGTCCTGAAGTGTCTCTACAGATTGTTCAGTCAGGACTGTTAATAAGAATCTTTTTTCTTACAGAACATGTGATTGAGATGAGCAAAGAATCAAATTCCCCTGCCCTGGTTCTGTGATCCACTAGCTTCAAGGGAGTGAAACAAAAATGAATCTGACTTCCTGTAATAGTTCTTCTTAACTACAAGGATTTTAATCTGTTTGAATATCTCCTTATGTCTTCTCTAGTAAGAAAACCAGAAGGTATATAGCCTATTTATAGTGTCTTCAATGCAATGAAAAAATATGTCAGGAGTGTACAACATATGTATTTGTCTCAAAAATATATATGGTGTTTTTGTCTTCATATATCAAGATAAGGAAATCACTTTTTTGTTCATATCACAGGTACATTCAGTTTACAATGACCTGTTTGAGATGTGTCTGTTGCCCATGAAGTCTCATGTTTCTCTGATGGAGCTCTACTGGTCATTTGTCTTTCACATTGTCTTTCTCTGACCATTTAATTTGAATACACAAGATTGCAAAAAGAGTGTACAGATCTGTTAAAGCAGTGTGATGCAGCTATTCACAATCATGAAGAATGTTGCCAGGCCTGATTCATAAAGGTGTAACTCATACCTATTTCCCCTAAACATGCTGAGTACACTCCTATAATAACAAGTACCTATGAATGAGGTTAATACTATCCAGTATAACAATCAGGACCTGAAATTAATTTTCAGGGTGTATTTCGCAAGACTTATTTTAAACCTTCCCCATCTCTTGGGTCTGGGAATATTTCTATGGACATCCTGAACTGGGAATTCACAGTCCTTCCACAGACTTTGCAGCCTGGCATCTGTCTTCACCATCCAAGAACTCTACCACAGGATGTCATCAACAAACAAATGCCAAAGGACAACTAACCAGTTATACTAGCAGAGTATAAGTGTGAGATATTGAAGAACAGCATACGGGAAGAAACATTTTCCTGAAAGCTTTACCTCGTAGAGTTTAATGGAGCACTGCAGACAAGAAGTGCTGGTTGGTTGGAGTAGTGGGGGTAGCTATCCTTTTTATTCTTTCTCTCTCTTTTTTTTTTTTCTAGAGAAACATAGAGGATAAAATCCAAAGAAATCTGAAATATCATCAAAAATCTGTTCAGAACTCATTACATACCTAGATTGCCTAAGGAATAAGCTTCTTAAAAATGTCACAAGCAAAGAATATAAAAAATAATAATTCAGATACTATACAGAGTTGTATGACTGTAGTTATATAGAGTATGTGAGAGCAGAAATGAACATTAAAAATGACTTGCAAATGGGACTTTATTTCAAAGTGATTCTAAGAGGCTTTTAACTTTAACTGTACATTTTGTCTTCAAAATATGAACACATATTCCTGTCTGATACACCAGAGGTAAATTCATTTAGAAGGTTTTATGCCTTCTTTATATCTGTGACTCAAATTTTACTAGGATTCATTCCTAGCATAAAGGAATGTGGCTTGAGATTATTCCCTAAATTGTAGTGGATGTCTATAATATCAAAAGACACCAAAAATAGCCCAGGAAGACAAGTGCCAGTGCCCTATAATTTTGGTAACTTTATTAAAATAGCTGCTGGACAAGTGTCTTCATCCTGACATTTTGCTTTTTAGTCAAGTTTACTTAAGGGGCTGAAGACTGAAATGGGTATAACTATCAATAATCAATATTATTATCTTTTTTCTTTCTTTTTTTTTTTTCAAGAAACATTCTCTCTCCATGAGATTTTGAAGAGTTTAACTTGAAAGAATACAATGAGGCAGATTTTGTTCAGGGATTAGAAACAATGAAGAGAACAATCACTACAGGCAGAACCTAACTAGGTTGAGAATAGCTTGGTTAACAAAAATGTATTTGAAAGAACTAATAAGGCTGCCTTCCACTTTTGATTCTATGTTTTAGTGAAATGGAGTAGAAATACATAGCAATTAGCAGTGTATTTGCAATTCATGTAAACATTCTCCTAATTATTATATACAATAAGAACAGTAAAACCACCAAGGCATTCATATGCTGTACTGTGTAACAGTAAAGAACTCAAAATTTGTTTTCCAGGAAACAGTTTTTAATGATCTGCATTTAACAACTTGATGCAATGATGTATTTATTGTCATTTCAGAAATTTCAAAGGCAACAGGCATTTAAGAGACATTTTAGATGAGATACTGAAAATTAGATACTTATGGCTGAAATGCAGTGCTAAGACCACACTTAACTCATTCTTTCCAGTCCCCAAAAGAATGTTCTGATCATGAGTTACTGATTTGAATCTTTTCACTGATTTTCCCTTATATTTTCTATAGCATGTAGATCTCCTTTTTTTTCATTTCTAAAGACCTGTTTACATCACTTTCTCCTTTTAATTCCTTTCTGACCTTATTTGTAGCAATTCTTTTTACTCCTTCCTATCTCATTTTTCTCCTCCTTGCTCTATATGCAAGTCCTTCTCATGTTAAACAATTTCCACTTCTTCCTGCCATTTTTATTCTTTCACAGAATCTTGAATATTTGTCTTGAACAGTTCACCGAAGTAATGGAGATGATTGATTTGTTTTTCATTCTCTTTTTGTGATTTCTTAGATATGTATAATTTTGTCTTCACTTTTGCATGTGAACATTTCAGTTGTGATTTTAGACTGTGAAATATATACCTTTCTCCTGAAATTGCATACATATTTAGCATGAAAAAAATCAATCAAGTACAACAGTATCTGTTAGAGCCTGTATCATATATATTGAAGGATACATTTATCATGAATAAAAACAGAAATAAGATATTGTCTCAAGCTAAAAATTCATTGCAATTTTTTTGACAAGCAATATTCATAAGGCATCCTGATGGTGTGTGTGAGCACTGGCTCAAACATCGGCTATTAAGATATTAGGGACTTACTTCAATCTTTAGCTACACAAATATAAATTACATTGGCTTCTGTAGGAATTGCATGTGTGCACATCTACCAGCAGAAATTCCTTTTATAGTGCTTTGATGTTTGTGAGGTAAACAAATAAAAAGTCAATAATATGAATCACTAAGAAGGTCTGATCTGGATTCATTAAAAGAGAACCCTAGGTATTAATCTAAAATTCAAATAAGATGCCAAAAGAGACATAATTTAAGAGTCCAAACGTTATCTTCCAGCCCAATTATTTTTAATTTTTACATTCTTCAGTTCTCCAGTTTCAAATACCACCAGAGAGACTGTGGCAATTCTTGTCCAGGAGGGTAAAAGCATTTGTAATTCTGTAACAAAGATTGTACTAATGACATTTTTAGTAGAGTTTTGCAAGTTTGCAATTAACATTTGTTGTGTGCATCAATTACAACTTTACCCATCTGAAAACAGTGTTTTGTTAAAATCAAAATTTTATATGTAAAACCTCAGTTCTGGAGTAAGTTCTCTTTTTCCACCCTGAAGTTTGATATTAGAGCAATAAAATTCTGCTTCCTGAGTAATCGAGTCATAAAGAACTTAAAAAAGAAAGTGGAGAAATGGAATATGGGCACACAGAAAAATCCCCACTACTCGATTATTATTACTGTGTGGCTGAATAGGCTTCATTTTATCTGGAAGAAAAATACTACAGTTTTCTAAATTATTTCTTTTCTTTATAATTTTTCTTTTTTTCTAAAAAAAAATGAAAGAAGAAAAAACAATCATCAAAATATCAGAATGTACAGTGGATTAAAAACAAAACAACAACAACAAAAACAAACCAACCAAACAAACAAAAAAACAATTTTGGCTTCTAGGATGGGTACAGAGATAACTTTTTTTCCATTTAGTCCTTTTAGTTTTCCATTGCTCCTGACACATAAGCCATACTCGAACCAATAAAATGAGTATTTCCATCAGCTCTTCATGTAATAACCCCTACAGGCTTTCCAATTGTCAAGCCTTTTGAAGACAACTGGAAGAAAAGAGACTGTGTTGAATATAATTGATTCATGTAAGCACATAGATTGTTTAGATATATATCTACTAGTTCTAACTTTTGGATGACGTACCCACCTCTAAAATCTGTAGTACAAAATGTTTTGTAGCAGTAGAGATTTTTTAAACAGATTCTTTTTTTCTGGAATCTCTTGAATAGCATAAAAATGTGAACAGTAAGATTTCCAGCTGGTCATATAGCTTTAAGAAAAACAAAACACCAAAAAAAAATAGAGCTAATCAGAAACATTTTGTCTAAATGCTTTTTGCCTCAGCTTACCATTTGGTTTTGCTTAAAGACAGTTAAATTTATGTGATTTTATACCAGGCATCAAGAAAGGATTCAAGTATTTGTGCTCAGAGTTTAGAAATTGATACTCTAAAGCTTTCTCTGATTGCTGAGCAGGCTAGCCTTCAGAGTACCAAGCCTCTCTTGTTCCTACAAGGACTATTTATATAGAAAAGAAGAATGTATGTAGATTTTCCTATAGTTGTAAACTATTGAAGTACTGAAATAATATTTAATATCTTTAATATAAAATGAATATGATTTGTTTTGCTTGAATCAATTACCCTGGATACTTCTGAGTGTCTTAATTGATGATAACCTTGGTCTATTAGAGATAATCACATTCAGTAAACTAAAATATAGTACCAGTGGATTTTCCCAACTTTCGCAAAACACATATAACCAATCCTCGCTTGATCAAACAAGCAAGGAAACTAATACATTTCCAACTTCAGTTTAGGTAGATAATTGGTGACCTATTTTATTTGCTACAAAAACATTTTCCCTTATTTGATAACTCCAAGAGGGGATAAGTTACTAGAATTCATATTATCATAAAATTAATATTCTATGATAATGTAATTCATCTCCATTCCTTTTTATGAGAAACAGTTTGTGCCTGCAATGAGCTCACTATCTGTATTTGTGAATATATTAAATTGAAAGGTTGCATCCACCTTCTCTTCTTAGTTCTATTAAATGAAGCTTTTTTCCATTTATCTTATTTGTTTACCACAATCAGAATTTCCAATTAATAGAAAATATATATCATTTTGAAAAACAAGCTTAGTGTATCATGATCATTTTAAGAAATGCAAGTTATATATCAAATATTTTATTCTATTTTAATTGCAAAACCAAAATAATTTCTCTTATTTTTTGTTTTATATTGGATGGTTTTTGTATCTTACTTCTTTGATCAACAGTATAAACGTAAGAACAAAAATTATATCTCTACACAGTGAGTAACTTTTTGTATTTTGACTTCTTTTTTTAATATGAATAACAAAATAGTTCACTATGTAAGCAGAGCTTGAATGTTTTATTCAAATATACAAAAACTCAGGTCTAAAAAGTCTTTTCTTATTTTCAAATCCATCCTTTAAAATATTCAGAATAATATTCGAATTTGTGTTTACAACTAAGAAGGCAATGAAAATCTAATTAATGAGCCTGATTTTATGCTGCAATTCTATGCAGAAAATTACATATTCTTCTGAATTTCAGTTTCTTTACTGCTAAGATTTTTCATAGGACTCCCGTTTCCTCAGTGTCTTAAACTAGATCATCCAATCCAAATACTGAGTTCTAGAGAAATTTATTTTTCAGAATCAAACTTTGCAATCTGGCCCCATGACTACCAATGAACCACTACGAGAATTATGATTATAAGCTAAGCAAGTGACATTTTCAACTCAGCTGCTCAGCGCATATGCTACAGACAGACCTAAAATTCACTGAAAAACAATCATAACTACGTGTTTCAAATAAAACAGTGAATATGGCGCAACTGCACAGTCTGTATATTTGAGGTAGTAATCAAAGTATGTGTTATGGAGTTTGGAGGAGAGAATGAGAAAAAAAAACTTCCTTGTGTTCTGCTGTTCGCATAGAAAGTAATTGAAGAGTTCTTATTCTGTGAACTAATTTACAGAATCAACAGAACTGACTTTTTGAAACTTAGAAACTTTGACCTTCTGCAGATATATTAATTAGCATCCTTTCTTTGGTCTCCCAAGTTTATAGACCAATAGATTTAAGTCTGCTTGAGGAAAGTATGTAATTTACCTGCCTACAATATTACTCTAGGGGAAATCATGGACATTTCCTTTTTTCTTCTTTAGAGAGAATTAAAATTCAAACAGTTCTCTCAGAGATAATAAAACAGACGTATAACTTTTACTGATTAACTGAGTGAATAAGGGTGCAGAATAGTTTCCTCTGCTTACTAAACTTGGTCATGCCAGCAGCGGGTATAATGGATACATCCTGTGTTCATAGAGTAGCACGCAGCACTCTTTCTGTTTGCATAGCATCAAACATGACTGGAGTTTCTTCATGGTATTGTAATACTAATAATCCTTTTTTCATATCAATATCTGATCACACATACTGAAACCTTCGTATTAAAGCACAGAGACAAAAAAGGCAGCAGGTTGCAAGCAAACAAAAACATAGATTCTAGTCACATCAAGCTCCTAGGCTTCTGTATAAAGATATTGCTGCATTTTTGATTCTCCTTTGAAATTCCCATGAAAGCCTGTGATTACTCTCTTTAGGAGCAAAATTCTGTCCTCCACCTCATTTGGAATTTGTCCAGCCCATTTAGTGTATTGCTGCAATCTATACCATAATGATAATACAGAAAGGACATAATACATAATACAGAAAGGACATTAGTTAGTGACTTTAGCTAACAACCTTGGTAAAATGTTCCAAATTTTATAGACAATTGCTTGAATTTCAGTATGACGTTCATGAGTAGGAGTCTTGATACCATAACACCATTGGTTTTGTTTGCCTGTGTCATTGAAACTTTAAATTAATATTTGGGGACAACTGTCACTGTCAGTATACTGCAAATGCAGTTGTCAGAGGATGAATACAGGTACACTGATACATACTGGACAAAAAATATTGCCGTTGAGGGATGAGACACAAGAAAAGCTCAGTGGTTATTTTATAGAAGAACACAAAACACACATAAGGAAGTTTTGTAAATGTAAAGAAAAGGCTAGTGGATGCATGTGCAATGAACAAAATTAAATGTGCACAGATACTAGGGGAAAAATCTGAGAGGAGATTATGTGAAAGCATGACCTATGTATTTAGTTTATATTAAATATGGTCAGCTTTCAGTTGGTAGAGGAATTCTTCAGTACTGCTTGGGTTGAATTTGTTAAATTAACAGTTAAAATATCTAGTACAAGAGAACTGTTGAAATGACCGACTGGGATTAAAATTAGGAGAAAATAGAAGGGAGCACACATGCAATAACAAACAGGAAAGATCCTTTTTAATGTCCCTTTATCTCAAGTAGGACAATGAGGAATTCTTAATGAAGTCTCATAGCTCTTCACACCTGTGAATTTCACTAGGAATATGTATGGTTTACTTAAGTGCCACTGAAAAGCATCCATCTTTAGGGACCAATACAGCAGCTGCCTGAAGTATTGAAAACAAAACTACAATGTTCACATTAAAATATGAAACAATTAAGAGAAAACTGCAGGGGAATTAAGGAATTTTTTTTTAACAGTGAGTGTGACAGAGCACTAGAACAGGTTGCCCACAGAGGTTGTGGAATCTCCTTCTCTGGAGACCTTCGAGACCCGCTTGGATGCAATCCTGTGCCACGTGCTCTAAGTGACCCTGCGTGTCAGGGGAATTGGACTCGCTGATCTCTACAGGTCCCTTCCAATCTTAACGATTCTACGATTCTATGAATTCTGGGAGACAGTATTCAATCAAAAGACTAGAAAATTGTCCAGCCTATTGTGTTCAAATGGTGGTTCAGATATTTTTTTCTTTTCTTTTTCCTATTTTTTTTTTAGCAATAGTGACAGCAATAGATTTATTTTATGCAGAGCTAACGTCTGTAAAACCAACACCTCTATTTTACAGATAACTAACAGAAGCATGATGTCTTTCTGAAAGTCATTCAATAGTTGTGGGAACACGGCATACATCTTCATATGTCTCTTCTCAATGCACTGCTCATTAGTTCTAGTATTTCTTACCTAGAGTGCAGTACAAGCTACAGTATCCTCTACCACTCAGCATGGGTTTATGCTTGTACCTACTTGTAGGAAGGAATGACAGATAATGCAGCACCAGGCTTGCAGTGACAATCTGCCATCTACATACCAGTTCACTCCAATTTACCTTGTGAAAACCATTGCGTGACCTGATGTGGTCACTCTTTCTAAGAGCAGACATAAAGCATATGCCATAAATAGACAAAATTAATTTCAAAAATCCATTTGCAGAGGCTCAGGTATGACCATTAGGAGTCTTGGGGGAAATTTTTTTAGAGGACATATTTTTCTTGGCAGCTGCATAACGCTCTTGTGCTACCTGATTGAAGCTATGAATTAATCATGATGAAATGGAGTTAACACACACTTGGATATACAGAAGAGTCTGAGGTCAGGACAATGTGCAGGCTACATTCATACTTCTCCAACAGTTTTCTGGCCTTTGGAATAATACTATTTTATTCTTTTCATACAGTGGTACCATGCAGAGCAGGAAATGCTCCTGCTGTAAAAGAGAATATGACATTCGGACAGTAATTTTATTTTATTTTAAAATAAGTAAAACAAATAAATAAAGCAAATGCCTATGCAGAATGCTTCATTTTAGTCATCAAAAAAACTTACACAAGAAAATCCTTTTCTAAATTGTTCATATTAATGCATATGGAATACAAGACCTGTCACCAAAAAAAGCAAGGCACTAATAGCATGTGACGAACAAACTACAATACAATATGCATTACACTTAAAGGTAAATGGTCTAGTGACTTGGAATTAGAACCATGAGTTTGTAACTAATTCAACTCTGAGCATTTTCCTTAAAGGATAATCAATTTCTAAATCATTGTTTTATAGCTCAGTATTCCACTTGAGGGATATTTTTTTTCTCTTATGTGTAGTTTTAGTTTGCTTATAGATGCCACATAGGATAAACTGTTAACCACCTCAACAGTTGCAGCACCAGCTTCTCTACAATCTTCTGTTGTAATAAAAGTTGATGAATACTTGAAATTCTTTACCTCATCCATCATTATTTATGCAGACAATCCTTGTCTATTTTCCCAAAACTATGTTTTATACGTGGATCTAATAAAAATCCTTTAGGTGTCAGCCTCAGTATTTCAGGTTTGTGCTCCATAATTCCTGTTTACAAATTGAGTTCCTGATAATAGATGATCTTACAACAATCACAGCCTTCATTCAGTCACAAGCAAATCTCCTATTCCCATCATTACAGAAAACACTTGAAACTTCCTACCTTCGTCTGCCCATGTTTCAGTGCCAAAACATATACATACATATAATATTCCTCATCTGAGGAAACTCAGCTCTTGTTCTTCTGAACTAATCATCTTTTATTCTGCTGTAGTCTTCCAATTCAGTGACATTTTATTTATGTGACAAAGTATGTAAGTTTTGCCCAAATACAGGAAAAAGACCAATATATATCTGTTGTAGTTGTGTTTGGGCCATCTACCATAAAGCATTGTGTTATGTTTGCGTTTTGATTTGCCTGTGCCCACTTGTTATTTATTTGTATTCATGAACTAAGAAAGGGTTGAATGTTTCTTTCTGATGCATGTCAATAATGACTGGTGCAGGGCTCTTTTTTACAACCTCCAAATTGTGCCATCATCTGGTACCTTGAAAGTTTTATGCGAGTATGAATTCTGCAGCCCAGGAGTTTAGTCAGTCGAAGGAAAAAAAAATGCCTGCTGTTTCTCAAAGAACATGTCAGCAGACATTTGAGCATATAATTTGGAGATGGATTGCTGAACGCAGAGCTTTCCCAACAATCTTAAACTATGAAACAAAATTCAGAAGCCTTCTATGTCTTGTGATGACACAATAGGACCTGAAAAACACAACCTCATGTCATTGGAATTTCTCAGTTCTAAGTGTATTGCTGGCAATACTTTTGACAGTGGCTCCTAGTCTAACTCATTTTTCCAGGACTGTAAAAGCTCTACAGAAAATAAAAAGGTCATCTGAGTTAACAATTAAAAAAAAAGTGAAAAATTGAAGATCATCAGGAGATGATTTTCTGAATTTGATGAAGGTATCCTACTGGACAGATGTATATTGGAACAGTTCAGGCCTACTGGTTCTCCTGTAACTATCCACACACACAGCACACATATGTGTTCTTTAAGATGTTTAACAGCTCAGAAGACAATCACAGTTATCTGGTTCTGCTTCTATAAAACTCTAAGTACAAAGAGGAAGAGAATGTTTATCTTATTTAGACCCATTTTTTAATTTATAAGTAGTGAACAATAACAGATTAACAGATTACATATATACATATTAAAAGTGCTTTTCTACTACTTGAGTAAAGATTCAGCATCAGAAGATTTCATAGGTGATTACAAGTAATGATTATCACTCTACCAATCACATGAAATCTACTAAAGCATTTACTAGCAGCTCTCTACTAGCAGCTATGCATCATTCACAGATGGAACTTCAAAATATTTCGCAAAGGTAAAAAAATATTTGGGGATAAATCTTTAAAAGTATAGTGTAAAAATAAGCAAATAAACAAACAAATAATGAAAGATATACACAGATGTAGATATTAGTAACATAGCTATGGACTGCATTTATTTCCAGAAGTTTTGGCAATTATGCAAGTTTGAGCTTGATGTGACTGCAATATAAATACAAAGGAGAAATGGTCTTGATTTATAAATGCTCAACAGAACTTTACAAACAGAAATAAATCATAGAATCATAGAATGCCTAAGGTTGGACGGGACCTCTAGAGGTCATCTAGTCCAACCCCGCTGCACACGCAGG
>JAUBNY010000001.1:12515488-12530304 GCA_032275445.1 Crypturellus soui
GAGAGGAGAGGAGAGGAGAGGAGAGGAGAGGAGAGGAGAGGAGAGGAGAGGAGAGGAGAGGAGAGGAGAGGAGAGGACTAACTCAGACTGTATAATTGAGCATTGCCAACAAATTCTCTTCATATTTGAAGTTGAATTGTGATCCAGAAGCAGTAGCATATTCTTAGAATACCAGTTTACTTATTTTTGGTACTGAAAATTAAACCTGAGTAGTAGGAAGGGATGTTCACATGTAGTATCTAAAGTGACAGATCATGTATGCATGATTTCCAGTTCTATTCTTCTGTCTGGAATGCTTCACATCTGAAAATAAAGAAAATAATGGTATTTACTAGTAAAAAATAAGTCAATTTAACTCCAGACCAAGCCACAATTGCATAATTAGAGGAACCTGGAAAATAGAATTGCTTTCCTATGGAAATGTGATTCCAATAAGAAATTTCCCTGGTGCCGTCTTAGAATATTTCAGTCACTCCATATGTCTTCAAGACATACGGACTGTGCCAGAGAATGAAGTGGCTGCTGGGGATCTGCTTTTTGCTAATCCCAGGGAAGCTGAATATTGAGCTGTCTGCATTTAACTGACTTATCCGGGTTTCTGCTGCTCCCTCTGACCTTGCAATAAATAGAGTGTCAATGAGTTAGGCAGAGATTGTAGCCTACGGGAAGGAAGAAATTTCCAGCATGCTCCAGGGAAGCCGGATGACTCTGAAACTGCCAGGTCACTCAGTGATTGTGGTGCAACAGGAAGGTTTTGCAGGGGTACAGCATCCTTCAGTGCCGAGCAAGGAGGTGTTCGAGTTCCAAGTGGGCATGCGTCAGATTAGGGAGACGGGAGGAATTTTTCTTCAAGGAAACATGTGGTTCAATGGGAATTACAGACACTGCTGGTAATTATGAAAGGTAGAATGGGACCATGGCATACTAGAAGCTGATTTCTGTCTACAGACCTCTGGAAAGCAGAGACCTAGGGTTACCTCTGCCTCTCATTCCAAACATGCTGATATTATTTTAATTCTATAAGACGATAATATGCTGAGCGTATGCCATAACCTTTTGTTCAACATTATTATCACTCGGACTTTTCATATGCCCTGGTACCCTGCTTCCCAATTCCAACTATGGCTGTCCATACAGCAAATAATGAAAAAGGGAAGTAGCGAATTGGAAAAGTACAAGAATGGAGGTGTAAGAACAGCCTGTTATCTGAAGCCCTAATGGTTATTTTGGGAACCACCTATTTCTGGTCCACTATGCATACAGCACTGTTTTTTTCATTTTTGTAACAGATAATTCAATATGCCATTTGATGTTCTGATTCTTCTGGATTTTCCAGAAACTAGGTTTGTAAAATTCTTTAATGCACAGAGAACATTAAATAAATATTGAACTGGATTGTCACTAACCCAAGTTGTTCTAACATTTTTTGTTATTGTTCAGTTTCTGTGGGTTTTTTTTATGATCTAGCTACATTTAAGGAGAAAAGTATACTTCTCATATCAGATTAAGGAGTGGAAAATGACAATATTATGCATTTACACTATCATGAAAATGCTGGTTTTTTTTTCTATCTAGAATCTAATTAGATATTCTTGTCCGTATATTTCAACATGAAAATATTTTGATGTTGCTATAGAGGGATAAATCTAAGAACATGTGCTCATAATGATCTTGGAATACAGTTAATCAGAAATCTTTTTTCTTTCTACCAAACATAAAAAAAGAAGGCAGAATGGCATGTAACCAGACTAAGAAACTGATGTAGTATTTAAAAATCTTTCCAACTAGGAATAAGAAAGAACACTAATAAATCTTGAGAAAACAAAAAGAGGCAATATTGACAATGGAAAAAGAGGGCTTCATTTGAATATGGTGATCCTTAGTAACAGATGCACAAATGTAAAGTTAACAAATTCTTCTCAATCCCAGAGTCACAATAATCGACAACTTCAGTATTTTTGCTTGGCCAGATGGCAAAACAAAGCATTACAGTCACAGATTTGTATTTCATAGATAGGATGGGAAATGACGTTCACAAAATGAGATAATAGGGGATGAGGTCAAAAGCTGTTGCAGCTTAATTGATTTTACTCAAGCTTCTATCCTCTTAATAAATTTCATGTTTCCCTCCTTTGATTAGGAAAAAGGCATTGTACAGGAGTATTCTATGCAATTAAATGTTGATTTTTTTTTCCAAATGTACATTTTCAAATGCATTTGAAAATTCACTATCTTTTGCTTTCTGAAAATTAACTCAGTGTGAAACAATATAATGATTTTTTTCTAAAACATTCACATAACACCTTAAATGTAGAGCTTTCTGTGTCATCTTTCATCTCCCATCTTTTGCTCTCTCCTTTTACATTAGAAGCCACATTATAAAGGATGAGGTCTTCATAAATATCAATCCTCCTATAAATCTACTGTCATTATCCTAAATAGTGTTGCTGTCAGAATTGTATAAGATCCGTGTTCCAGCCTATTATAAAAGCTCTGCCACCATGTATGCATTTTGTGGTTCTTTATGCTCTAATATGAGATGCAAGACAATTTTAATATTCTTTTTTCGCCATGTTAAGAAAAACAAAATCAGAAAATGATGAGAAGTCAACACATCACAAGCTGCAGGGTGATTCATAGCAGCCTAGGGTGATCTGCAAAGAAAAGATGCAGAGACCTAGAGCTGGAAAGATCCTCCAGCTTGGGAAGGAGGAGATGTGTGTGAAGACATGAGCGAACAAGTGGTAGGGATGCTCTGCTGAGCTCAGCATTGCCTTTGGCAGAGGGGGCTGCAAGGCTGCTCCATGGCCCTTTCCAGTGGCAGGAGGCCAGGAGAGACCAATGAGTTGAAGCGTTCTCCCATCTCCTCCCAGGAGGCAAAGCCTGTGCACAGCTGTGCGTACCAGCCCTGGAAGAGAGAGCTCTTTTGTCTTGTTAAGTAACCGTTTCCCAATCTCCCCAGTCTTGCTCTGGAAAATTATAGCTCTTTGATTATACCTTTCTTGTATCCTTCACTGTGCTCAAAGCTGTCTCTGCTCAGCTACATGTGTCATTCCCTTCTGTGGGCAAAATAACTTCTCCTTGTCAGCCACGCTTTCTACCTGTGCTGCGCAAGGTTTCCAGTGCTGGGCTGCTTAGCTCCAGCTATTTTCCAGACCAATTTTAAGCCGTGATTTGCAAGAATGAACATACTTAATATGTACTCCTCACAGAATTTGGCAGAGCCCTAATACTGTGTAGTGAATGGGAATGGGGATACATTAGAGAAATTTGACTGGTAAACATGAAATTTCATTACTGTTGATTTTCTCTTTAGCTCTAGTATAACCAGAGATTGAGCACTGTTGAATCAGAATACTTTGCAGTTCTTAATTTTTATTAAGAAGTGTATTCACTTTATTCTATGCATACTGTATATTTGTTTTGTAATTTCATGTTGCTTTTTAAAGGTAACAATGCAATGAATTTGTACTTCAGGGAATTAAGGAGAGTACCAAAACAGGGGACATTTTCTTCCAATATATAAGTGAATTTCAGCCATGCTTCAGCTGTCTTCCAGCTTTTTTTTTGATGGGTGGGAGGTGGTTATTTTCACATTCCATTGCTCCTATACACTTATTTGTGCATATACTTATATTCTTACATCCATAATCAAGAGAGTAAACTACTTTGATAGATTAGGCTCACAGAGAGAGCCTTGGTTATTGGCAGGACAATGATCCCTTTGGTGGGACCTCCCTAACATTGAGGTGAGCAGTATGGATATTTAATTTATATTTCAAGAAGTATGTGGATAGCGTAGCTTCCACAAAAGGCCTTCTGCCTAGACAGAACTGGGTCACTTACAATAAAAGAAGCTACCAAAGGACAGTTCACTTGAGAGAGGTTAAAAAGAAATAAAATATTCAAGGTATTTACCTAATAAAAGGCATAAATACAGTAAAATTTGCTCAAAGTGTTATAGGCATAGTGATCTGGTAGCATCTATGCAACAATTCTCTTAAGTGACTTGTAGGTGTGGAGTCCCAAACACCTCAGACCTCTCCCCATTTGAGGCTGAGGTTTCCATCCAAAGCAGAGCATACCTGAACAAAACGGGAATCAGCAAAGACACAATATTACTGGAGAGAGCTCTTGAAGCTGAGTATGGCATTTGGTAACATAATGCCATCCCCAAGAATTTATGATTTAGATATAGACTAAACTTATTCATTGGCTAGCCTTGCTGAACAGGAATTGCAGTATATTAGTAGAAGGATTTCTTCACTGAGTATTCATTTCAGAGGGTGCTGCTGTCTTACAAACTGCTTGATAACCACAAGGGAAGGTGAGAGATTTACCATTTCTTACAGAAATAACCAAAGGACTGAACATCACTTTAAGAGCCAGGCTAATATGTTTTCCAGTCCTAATTATGATGCTCTGCAGGTTTGGAGAAAGTCATTCAAATCCTTTGCACTTCATTTTCCTTGTTGCTAAAGGAATAATACTAAATATTTAAGTTCTCACCATCTCACCATTTCAAGTATTATTTTATCTACAAGTAGAAAATGTTTCAGATTACTGAAGATAAATAAAAGCAGAGAAGCCTGTCTTTTCATCTTGTAGAATGCTTGAAAGTACAGGTTTTAAAAGTGGGAACATTATTGTTGTTTTTAAGACAGAGTATGCATTTCCATTGTGAATAAGTAGCACTCAGAACATTACAAAACTTTCTGTGGTGATCTTCAAAACTGAAAGCACCGATACATTTTGAATGAAATGAAACATTGCATTTTTACAGATTTTAGAATGTTGCAAAAAATCTAGTAATCAAAGAAAAATACTTCAGTATAAACTAAATGAAGAAATATATTATTTCTCAGTTCAGAGCACTGTATCCAATAAATGGTCCCAAAAGCCTTTTGCTTAGATCAAAATATAAGAAATAAAAACAAGCAAAAGGATTTGAGAAGAGAAAAACCATCAGTAAACAAAAGCACAAATAGATAGTGACAGGTGTGAATCTCCACTGGACTGAAATCAGACTGAAAGAAACCACAGTTAAGAAAAACACAGTATGAAAGTAAGTAGATATTATTTTGCTGCACTCCATGAAATCCAAAGCCTATTTTATTGCAGTTTCTACCCTCACATAGCTTTTATCAAAACTTTGGTAATGATGGTAAATAACTTCAGGGTGCTACTAATGAGAACATGTTTCAAGAGATTTTATATCACGTCCCCTTCATGTCGTAGCTATTAATGTCAGGATTTCCTTTTATATTTTAATTCTGTATTTCAGAGTTAAGAATACCAACCAGAGGGAAAAGAGTCTGGTTACTTTTGGGTGTTTTCCTATAGAAGGTCTCACTTGAGTGTTTCCTTCAAAAAGCAAGATTGTTCAGGACTAAGGAGATTACAGTTACAGTGCAGTATTACACTAACAGCTTTATACATCCAAAATTAAATTTGTATCTTTATACAAGGCCATGATCATTTAAAACTAATGCCTTGATTTCAGACCACGTCCATGTCATGGTAGGATCTTTCTTGATCTTTGTGTGATACTGATTGATTGTCTAGATTTCCCTCACAATGAAATGATTGCATTTGACAGAAAATGACAGCCAAGTTATATAGCTTAGTGTGCATTTCTGAGAACCTACAAATCTATTTTCTGTTCATCTGCTGCCATTAGAAATGTCCAACAAATCACAACATTCAGGCAGGTACAGTAGAACTGTGCCATCCTTCTGTTATAAATGTTTTAGCAGCCACATCCCACAAATTAAGACATCTTAGTGTTAAATTTTGCCTAAAATATTAATAATGGAGCTGAGTTACCTTCATCTGCAGAACAAAAATGTGCTTCAGTTACTGCTTGACTAAATTGGAGTTTAAAGAATAAACCCTAAAAGATTTAGATACCTGAAAGCTGGATACAAAAAAAAGTGGCTGATTTGTAGATTCCTGGGCCATAGTAGAGAATCTGGAATGCAGAGCTAAATACCCTCTATTTAGGGCTAAATTTCTTTTGGTCAGCACACTGGAAAGGCAGAAGCTCAATATGGAGTCTGAAGGGAAGGGGTAGGAAGGACTTGGGGCAAGCCAGATGGAAACAAGATCAACCCGGGTCTGTGCCACATACCGATACCTTTCACACCTTTCCTCCTAGCTTAAGGCTTCAGCCAAGCATCTCCCACAGTCTTCCCCTCAGAGGGATGTCCCATATTCTTTTTCTTTAAGGATATGAGGAAGATCTCTTTTTTTTTTTTTTTTCATTTTAAAGACTTCTGAAGCAGTAATTGCTACATGTCTTTATATAGCAACTCAGTTGTTAGAAATTTCCTGGGCACACTGAAGTCTGGAGTTCAGTTTTCTTTTTGACCTAAGGGGATTCAGACTAGCATGCTATTCCCCAGAGAACTGCAGAAAGAACTGAGGTCTGTAATAATCTTGTTAGTGAGTAATGTGCAGGATGTGATTCAAAATCTTAAAGGGGAAGCTTATGAAATCTTACAGTGGAAGCACCACTGTGTAACAGTGATCAGAAAGTACTTAGTGTCAACGTTGCTACAGGAACAGCAAAGAAGAAAACCTCTACCACATTGTGCTCTACTTAAACCCAAAAGAGATAGCTGAGAGAATTTAAATCTTCCCAGGAGCATGAAAAATTCTGAAGGATACAATACAGCATGCGCAACAGCAGTGTATATCACCTACCAAGTAAGATTTGAGAAAGGATAAAATACAGACAGCATGTCTATACAGCAAACTAAAAGACATTGTTAGAAACAAGAAAGTATTTTTTAAAAGCTGTTTTACCCAAACAAAGAAAATGAAAAGCACCATAAATTCTGAAAGTTTAGATGTAAAAAAGAAAAAACAACTGCGTAGGCCAGGAAACAGACTGAAAATGTTTGAGGACCAAACAGCAACAACTGACAGCCTAAGGGGAGCTCAGGTCGGGCTGGAGCTGGGCAGAAAGAGTCCAGAGGCAGCAGGGACAGGGGGAATGGAGGAGTCCTCAGAGCTGTCATGAAGCCATTACAGAAATGCTGAGAGAGCATTAAATTAAATTAAAATGCATAAGTAAATTTCCTTCTCTACAGGAAAAGCCAACATGGTTTGTACAAAGGGCAGTCTGTCTGGTAGACATGTTAGAGTTCCCTGGAGGCCTCAATGTATCCAGGTATCTAAACCCACTTGATCAAGGCTTGATTTTGCAGTAGCTTTTAAACAATCTTTCACCAAAAGCTTGAGGATCTTAGTTATTTCACAAACACATTATCTCAGCAGTTGAGCATGCAACAACAACAACAAGAAGCTGGAATTTGGGAAGAAATAGAGAACAAATTCAAAATATCATTATACTGTTGTACAGATCCACGGTATACTAGAACTTATATGTGTTCTGGACTCCTCTCAGAAAAACATACAATCCTACCCCACTATCTCTCATCTACATGTTCCTGAAATGTTAATAGATGGGGAAGCACTTTTTATAGTAAGATTTCATTCAGAAGAGGGAGATGTTTGCAGGGACTAAAGAAATGCACATGATTTAATTACATTGGCTGTAAATTTGATATGTGGGATGTAGAGACAGGAGCAGGATTATTAGGACTGTCAGTTGGAAGAGACGCACTTTTTTGTGTTTTTTCTTTTC
Organism: Crypturellus soui; assembly: GCA_032275445.1. Classification (NCBI taxonomy): domain Eukaryota; kingdom Metazoa; phylum Chordata; class Aves; order Tinamiformes; family Tinamidae; genus Crypturellus; species Crypturellus soui. The sequence goes on from JAUBNY010000001.1 coordinate 12,523,140, forward strand.
TGCCTCTTCATCTGACTGAGTAGTGACCATCAACACATTTTCTGTCTGAAGGGGTTGACAACTTCCAGGACAGTAACCAATTCTAAAAAGCCAAACAGTGAAAAATCATTATCTCTTTCAGCCATGATCACCCTCCTGCCACTTCATCCTCCACATCATTCATCCTGTCCATATATTTAAACTATTCATTCTGTTGCCTGTATTCATTTCCCTTCCACTACACTAATTCTTATGAGAAAAAAAGGCTTTTCCATCTACTGAAATCATCTTCAGCTACAAGACTAAATGCCCCCTGTAAAATTTTTAGTGTGAACATTCTGGCTGTCTCCTTCTGAACAGTCACATTTTCACTGCTGTCATTTTCTTTCTCAGATAATTAAGGGTCGATCAAATCAACCAACAGTGAAGGATAGAAAAACCATGTAATGACAGCATTAACAAGGCACAGTATTAAACAATTGACAACAGAGCTCTGAAGCAATGGAGAGAAAAGCCAGGAACAGAGGGATGCTGAGATTTGATTTTAGAGGAGATTCAGAGAAAAGTAACTAGGATTATCAAAGCTAAGGCACAATATATATGTGAAAAATAGGTTGAGCTGAGATGATACTTTAACCAGGGCAAGAGATGACTTATATGTGACATATATATATATATATAAAAAAAAATATATAAACATATACAGGCTATAGAATCTACAAAATCAGGAGACAAGGTGAATAAGGATCAACTGTTCACTGCCTCTTCCAAAACAATTATAGATCATCATGTAAAGCTAACAAGAATCAAATTCAAAGGTAAAAAAAAGGAAAACATTACTCCCTGAATGGAACATTGTGCCAAAAGCTATGCTGAATGCAAGAAATGTACACAGATACAAGGGGAGACTGAACAAGAATTTGAAAGAAAGATCAACTGAGATGTTAGTAAACAGACAAATTACATCAGTCTCAGGAATTCCTCTGACTTGAAAATAGTTGGAGCCTAGGAGAGTATTGCAGAGAAATGTGTGTTTCCCTCGTGGTTAATTAGACCTTGGCATTCTGCATTGCTGAAGACAGAGTGCTACATATCTGGGCCCTTGCTCTGGTTAAGTACAGCCATTTTTTTCTATTAGTCTAGGATTTTGCCATAAATATAGAGATCTTGTCTTATCAAAAGCACTCACAGATTTACATGGAGGGAAAGAACAGCATAGCTGATGTGGAGAGGAAGAGATTGAAAACAGGCGTGAAAGTGCAAAGGCTAAAGCTACTGTTGTCCCAGATGACATTACCCACTATGAAATGTATTTTCCGGGTCACCTAATAAAATAGCTCTGGCACTGATAATAAAATAGCTGCTAAGACCTAATTCTTTTGTTTTGCAGGTAATCTGAAAGGAACATAGGTGGAGGAGATTCTTGAGTAACAATTCAGTTTTCTGACTTTCAAAGGAAGTGCCATTTGGTGAATAACAAGAGTTTCTGGCTTAAGTCTATTTTAGACATGCTAAAAAAAATCCTTAGCTCATCATTTTTACCAGTGCCAAAGCTGTCTAGAACCCAGAGGGAAGTAGCAAAGGACCAAAAACAGATAACACTTGAGCTAACAAAAGTTTATTGTTTCATAAAATCATAAATTTATTCTTTAAATTTAAAGTATTTTTATTAAAAATACTGATTCAAGCCACAGCTTTCTGAATATAGACGCCAGCAGTTATGAAGAGACATTAGGAACTGACAGTTATCTCACAATGTATCATGAAGCTTTAGTGACCTATGGACTGCACATTCTTGTACTAATCAGAGATAGAAGCTATATCATTCAGGGTAAAATCTCATGAAGGTAACAGAAAGGAGGAAGAGAAGGGAAAGGGGACAAAAATAAACACACACACATATATATACACCCTGAATTTTATCAAGTATGTATGCCTATCTCCTCTGAAATGTTTTGTAAATACTAACAGATGATATTTTGAAGAAATTAATTCTTTCACTACGAAGGGGAACAAACCACTCAATTATGTATGTGCTTGTTTTACAGTCATACAAACTTATTAACAGCTACCTATACGTATTTTAAAATAAATTTTACCTCTCCCCCTCGCCTCAAGAAATAGTTCCCATCTCTCAGGCATTTAATTTAGGTTATGTTTCTCTGCAGTGTGATGTGCCTTCTTATACCAAATCTTTCTTTCTAAACTGCTGTGCTTAGAAGGACTTTCTTGATTTAGTCAGGGTGACATCTTGCATGCAACGGCTTTTGGAAAGCACTTGCTGACAGCAAAATGTATCAGATTGCTAATAATCACTTTAACCCAGCCTGAAACAGCCCGCAGTTACTTGTGAGAGATGTACAATTGTGTTTCTGCATGCATACTGCAAAAAACTTCACAGCCGAAATCTACTGGTGACTAAACATATTAGTTCTGCTTCTGTTTGTATTATTCACACTAGACACGTTTTCTAAAAGAAATCTGAGCTTACATCTTCAAATTAATAATGCAATTTAATGACCTCACTACAGTTTAAAGGCATTAATGCTGAGAAAGGACTGCTGAAAATAAATGTTACCTCGAAGTAATGATTGTCTGATTTCAAGACTTTGGAATATAAACCCCATACATTCCCTTACCTTTCTTTCAGGCATTTAGTATTTTCTAGATACAATACACACAAATTCAGGCTTCCTGCCATTCAGATTTGCTCCCTGATCAGTACTGAGAGATGCAGCAATTCATCCTATCCCAAAAGGTAAAGAATAACTTACAGCCTGAATTTCAGGTTGTTAAGTTAGATGTCTACACTGAGGAGATATTAGCCAGACCCCTAAATTCTTGGAAAACAGAAAGGAAACCTATAGGACCACATTTCTCTGCATGGAAATTTGGGAAGACACACAGGAGGACAGCAAACAGGTCATTCAAATGCATGCAAATTCTGAATTTTTTTTAACCTTCCAAATTGTACAGAAATATTAGGGTTACAGGCCATGCTTCCACAACACCCAACAACAGAAACTATCAAAGAGGTTTAATACATAGTCACTTTATGGCCTGAAGAAAGAGTTTTTCTCTTCTGGATTTCATTGCAGAAATAGAGTCAACAGCTTTCAGTGAAGGTCAGTTTTAGTACGAAATATTCGATTACATATTTACAGATTCTTATTATAATATGATTTCTAAAGATATATGTATATAAAGATATAAAGCTAATATAGATAGATAAACTCAGAAATAACACAATAGTAATAAAAGTGTTATCTGTTTCAGCATGAAAAGCACATCCCCTCTTTCTGAGTGAATTTACATACTTTCCATATGGAGGGTGACAGACAACATCTTAATGATGAATAATCAAATTAATCAAGCTAAATCTAAAGGTCATTTCTTACATTTATTCATTATGAAAGGGAAAACATCACATTAGCCAAATTGAGAAACACTGAAAAGGTTATATTTTTTGAAATCATGGTAAAAAGCATCTCAGGTCCTATAAATATTTCTGCAATACTTCAGGTTACACACAGATCTGGTGCCCATAAACTGCCCCTCTTGCTCCCTGGAAGGAATTATGCATGTAAGTAAAGACTTGTGCCACAATTTATGATTGAAGAAGTTTGAACTTTTATATTTGGGTAGAGAAAAAAATCCTATTGGACTGTCAGTCAGACATTATTAAAGATGAATCTCTGCAGGAAACTTTTAAAGTCTAAATTTTAATTCTGAAAAGTTTCTTTGTTCTCTGAAAGCAGTGACAAAAAAAAGTGAGAATTTCAAATGAAACCAAGAAAGGCCTCCTTGTTTCAGGTGGGGCTGGGACATGGCTGCCCAGAGAAGCTGTGGAGTCTCCTTCTCTGGAGGCATTCAAAGCCTCTCAGACACGATGCTCTGCAATGTGTACATGATGACCCTGCTTGTGCAAAAGGGTTGAATGATCTCCACCGATCCCTTCCATCCTTATTCATTCTGTCATTATGTCATGGTATCTGAAAATCAAGTGGGACCAAGATGAGAGTCTTGGATCAAAGCAGCTCCCTGCGATGGAGGTTGCCCCAAGTACTGGCAGCCAAACATTCAGAAAGGGAGATGCTGCCAGCCTTCATGCTTAGTGTTGATAAACTTTCCAGCTTATATAAGAGCATTAAAAGAGGTTTTGTTATTTGTTCCTTGAATTCTAACCGTCAATTTCCAAAATGCAAAGTTAAAAAAAAATGATTGATTCTCTGTTAAGAAATACTATTTTGAGCAGCAGACTTTTCATGGAATTCGGTCAGAAGATTGACCTCAGTACTAAGTAATCTAGAATAACATGAGCATATAGTATGGCAGCCTACTCCTCTTTCTCTGGTGCTGTCATCATGTTGATTATCACCATTGATCTGTGAGCACATCTTTTTAGTTTTCTTTTTTTTTCTTTCAACATGTCTGACAAATGAACACCTCAGCTTATAAGTCAGAGCACAGAAGATAAACACACTTGGTATATACAACAGTTTCAAAGCCATAAAAAAGATGAGGTACCCACTAAAGGACTCTTCAGAGCATCTCAATATATTTCTTCTAGCTTATTTGCTTTGACATTAACAGTACAAATAATGTCTTCTAAGCCTGAACAAGCAAACTTCATTTACAAAAGATGTTAGGAAGTCTAAGAAAAATCTGAGAGGATATAGTTTGTTGTCCAAGTTGCTATATTATTATTTTTAAATATGTTTGGCAAAGAAAAATAGTATATACATACAAAAGTGTATCAATAAATAATCTAATCAACTTATTCACACAACTGCTTTCAGTCATTATTCATATGTGGATGATGACATTTGTGTGAAGTTTTCAGATTGAGGAATTTTATACTCCAGTATAATACCCCTCTCCCTGTAAAAACTCGACTCGCTAAAACAAGTCACTTTCTGCAATGACACAATCCTTTACAGAATCATTCTGAGGGAATCTACAGAAAATTGTGAGCAAAGGCAGCGAGCTACCCGTTTAAAACTCATAATGGACAGGAGAGAACAAAGGATTTAACAACTTTTTGATAAGTTTTGAAGCATATGAGACTGAAAATTTGTAGTAGAATCAAGAGATCTAGAACAATGTATATCAGTTTCTCTTTATAACAAATGTTGATAAGCACTTGATAAACATTCCATGTTCTGAAATCAAACAATATTCAATCTGTGCATTATTAATAAATATAAAAAATCAATAAATACATTTAAAAATATATAGTAGGCATTCTCTACTTGTCAGTTCTGCAAACTCTCCCTTGTATTGCTAAGTAATGCAATCATCAACTCAAGATTTTTTCATGAGATGTCCCTATGGTCTTTAACATAGCTCCAAGGTAAAGGTAATTAGCTCTACAACTTCACTGTTGCTAAATGTTTTCAAGAAAGGTGCTATACTTTCAGTAGAGAATGGAAGGATTCTTTATTAGTTATTCATTCCAGACATCTCTGAAATCTCGAGACAAACATAATCCATAACAGTCTCTTACAAGTGTACATAATTAATCAATGATACTCATTAATAGCTGACATGAGAGAGGTAGCTGAAGATGCATTTAGCTTTGTGAGATGCAAACTATGCATCATTTTGATATGAAGAATGAGAATATTCATTGTTATTTATTTCAAGTAGTACAAAAATAAAGAGAATGGAAGGCTTCATACCTCAAGGCATAAACCAGTACCTAGTTTAGAACAGTTTGTCTCCGGTTTTGTTAATGCTGATGTTTCAAGCAGTGGAGCATATTTCAAGTAAGTCATTTTTTCCACAACCATTATGTTTTACCTTTACACTGCACATTGCAAAAGCAGATAGCAGTTACTTGTTACTCATTATTGCTGCATAAATATATATGCCATCAGTAGAATAAAATCCCTAAGTAATGAAGTTCTTCAAGATGTATAATGGTTTGTATATTAAAGACAGATCTGCTGTAATGTTATTTACTCTTAAAGATAATACTAATCTTAACATAAAAGGCTATATCTTCTCTTTACTGAGTGGATTTGTTTTCTCTTAGCTGAAAGTCTTTGTTCTGAATATTTTATTATGGTGAAATTCACCGTAACAAATCTGCTATTTCAGTATTGTTATTACACAGTATGTTACACATTGTCCTGGAGCAGATTTACCTAAAGTACAGAATCGTAATGTTATTGTTCAAATCATTTAAAACTGCATGTACTTTTGTTTTGTTTTGTCTTTTTAAGTTGTGTTGTCTTTCAGTTTGCTTTGCATTTGCTGCAGTGGTGTCATTTCATAATGGCCCATCTATTTTGATTTAGTAGGTTTTCAGAAATTGAATCCACATCTTCAGTGAGGTTCACTCATCTAATATTTTTGGTAGCTGAATAGAAATCCTTACCTCACTAAATTATCACTGCATTTATATTAACAGCATTTTTATTAATTTAGAATAGTATGCAGATTGGAAGAGTCATAGGAAATCTGGGAGATGGGATAACATTTCAGCTGAGGTTGTCAATCTTGTTTAGATTACTTATTGATAGTGGCCAAATACTTGCCTATATGATTTTAAGTGTGGGTTATAAATATACATTCTGACAAATGGTTTCTTACACTGTGAGGCTTATTGTCACAAATTGCAACTATGTTTGCTGAGAGTAAAAGTGTACAGTATATGAAATTCTTCCTCTGCTTTGGAGGATGGAGGTCTCCCCGCTAGGACCAAGAAATCTGACCATAATCTCAGTGTTTACCTTGTTCTTTTTATAGCTTTTTCTCCTCTAAACCAGACTCTGTGTACAGATTTTTAGTACTTATGAAAGCTGTTGTAATTACATCTCTGGAGACTGAAAGTCCTTTTATGTAGTCACAAAGAAAACAAAGTGCAAGTAGCAGTAAAACACATTTTCACTCTTGTGTGCATCAACCTTGACCTGATGGTACCCTCCTGTAGAGATGATAAAATGTTATTTCCTATTCTCCTCTAAGGTGATACTGCTTGGCTGCAATTTATAGCAAGGATGCAAATCAGACCACCTTAGCAAAAGACACGTCCCTACAAACTTACACAATAACAAGAAACAGACTGCGTGGTTCTGAAAGGGGATGGATTTTCTCCAGAGTAGAATTCATAGAATCATAGAATCATAGAATGCCTAAGGTTGGAAGGGACCTCTAGAGGTCATCTAGTCCAACCCCCCTG
>JAUBNY010000001.1:12555329-12583259 GCA_032275445.1 Crypturellus soui
ATGCTCAGCATGGAACTAAAGCCATGCAGCAACCCTCCTTTTAACAACCTTATACATTTTGTGCTACATATCCTCTGATGCTCAAAGAGACTAAAGAGAGACTTGCTGAAGGAGATATTTCCTTAGTCAGACTATTTTGTTAAATAGAAAATCTGCCTAAAGCATATTAATAAAAGCCATTAAAGCTATTAACATCATAAATAGTTGCTACGAATCTTTGTAGCCAGGAAACTCAGTCTTCCCAGAACATTGTTAATTATTTTTGCTTCATTAAAGTGCTATTTGTGGAAACACTCACTTAATTTAAAACAGTGCTGCTTCAGATACGGAGCTGTAGCTCTATTCTCAATTATAAATGTATTATGAAGTTACTCACCAGCTCCCAAAGTGACAGCATTATCTACATGCTATTTACTTGTCTAAATACTAAATAAATGATTAAATACAATATAATACAATAAATTGTTTATTATTGTATAATTGTATAATACAATTAAATACAATATAAATAAAAAATAAGTTATTAAGTAGAGAACAAAATTGGTTTATTATTTTAGTGATTCTGTGACATTGTATTTAAGAATATATTATATTTAATATGATGTTGGCCTTTACCAATGCCCTTATTCTTCCATCTCTAAAGTACAGTTCTGCTAGTAGCCAAAGTAATAGGAATATAATTTAATTTTCCCTATTCTAATCTTCAAGCTTCTCATACTGAAAACCAATAAATAAATATCAATTCAAGACGAAGCAGTTGTTTGTATTCTTGTACTCTAGAAAGTCAGGTCTAATTTCTTAGATATATTTTATTTTTACTATTCTTTGATCATTCTACCTTTCCGACACTTTTAGGGTTGAAAAATAGTTCCCAAGGGTCTAAATTATTTTGTGTCATGTTAGTACGGAGTACCATTTACCCCTCAGATTTCTTCTTTTTTTTCTTCTTTTGAAGATGCCATATTTATTCTGACCATTAAAAACAGAACTAAATTCCAATAGAGTTACGCCCCATAAATTATTGTCCACAAAGTGGTACCAAGCCTTACTCAAAGTCATTTTTTCTCCATATCCAGCTAAAATCACCCATGTTAAAGTCAGCTTCATTTTGAGAGTTTAGAATAGATCAATATTTTCATTTTAAAGCAGAATAACAACTCTAAGTTTCTAGAGCTCCTACAGAAAAATAGTACATATTTGTTTCCAAGTGGAAATAGATTTTTTTCATCCAACAGGTAAATGCCTGTCTCGTGTAGTGACAGTGTGAAAAGGACCTTGCCAGTCTCACTTGTCTGCAGTTGCATGACACCTAATTACCCTTACTGAAAACAAGTACAGAAAGCTTCACTCTCATTGTATACACAGGCATTTATACAGTTGCCATTAATTCAAATTCTTAAACCAATTTACACTCGCTTTTGAGAAATCCTGCTTTCATTTTGTAAGACATTAATAGAGAGATCACATGAAGTGTGTTTGAATGTAATCTCGTATATTCAGATTGCAGTATTTTATTAGAATAGAAAGTAAACAAAACCCTGTGTCTGCAGTACCATATTTCTCCGTTCATGTCTGCAAACATCCTAGGAACCAATCTTTCATTGACCGTCATCTGCCCAAGCCATATGAAGCAATCTGTTCCCAAGTGTTTGCTAAATCCCAGGTGATCCACAAAGACAGACAATCTGTCTGACCTATACCTTCTCACTCATCACATAAACTCATATTAAATTCATGTTAAAACTGTAAGGAGAAAGGCATATATTGGTGTATGGTAATTTTTCACCAGCAGCAAGATTTGCTCAGAGTAGTTGGGTGTCTCTGTTCAAGGCATCTGCATGGTACTAATGAGGTCGTTTTTACACTGCCACTAATATTTGTCAAAGCCACTCATGTAGACCAGTGTTTCAAGGAGAAAAATTGTTTCAGCTGACCTCTTAGAACTTCAGTTTCTCCTCCAGTGCTCCATATTTTCATTGATGAAGAGATGCTTCATCTCTACAATCGTTAGAGAGATATCTGCAGTTACAAGAGATGAAAGCATTGCTGGGCTCCTCTGGCCTTGCCCATCCCCAACACTGACCCTGGGGAGCCCTGACACTAAAATGAATAATCAAAATTTTATGTAGAGGCTACATCTTCACCCTTTCTTCATCTTCTTTTTCCAAGACACTGTTTTGTCCAAAACAAAACAAGCTGTAACTACTTATGCCAGGGCACTGCACTCAGCACCAGCACTTCATTCAGTGGGTTAGTCCTGACCTTGAAAAGCCATCATGGGCCTGGTCCAATCAGTCCAAGGGCTCGCCTTTCCACAGTAATAAACACCAAACAGAGTGCAAAAGCTCACTTGTTCAACCCAGCTTTCCCAATATCATGATAAAAGGAGAAATATCCATTGACAAGAAGATGAACATTAGAACAGATTCGCAGCTGCTATGAAGGTGGATTGTGTGAGTAAAGACAGAAGAGCTGAGGATCTATAACCTACAGGTCCTCACAAGTATACTATCATTTTTCCGGAAAAGGTGTCTGTTGGAAAATGATGATTTGATGAAAATAAAGATTTTTAAAGGAGTATATTAATTATGTTTTATAATGCATGATAAATAATTGAGATAGCACATTTTATCAGTGTTAGTGTATGAAAAACAGCAAACAACAAAAACAAATCAAAATATGTCAACTTTTATGATAATTTAATGTAATTTAATAGTTAAATCACATCAGCTGTCATTTTGTCATGTCAAAATAACTTCATGAAATAGATTATGACATCTCATATCACAACAGATTATTCTCTGTCATCTTTTGACACATTCTATTATTGACATCACATCAAACTCCTAAGAAAAAAAAGTAATATTTAATTGTCCTCATGATAACAGAAAGGTTTTTATTAATTTTCCATGAATAATCCAATTAAAGATGTTAACTATCATATCTGCACTTGCAGTCAGAATAAAAGTTTCAGCAAAATACAATTTTCTAATCTCAAATTGTTGTTATAATTTTCATAATAGTTAGATGGCTAGGTACTTTAATGATTTGGATAATACAATGAGACAGAAAAACTAAATGGTGCTCCCTATATTCTTGCTTCCTTCATAGATAAGACTAAGTATTTAGGATGATTGTCAATTTGCAACTCTTCAAAGATGCTCAGGTCTTAAAATCATCATAAAAACAAACAAACCATGAATATATTCTGCAGATATAGGAATTTATCAGTTTTCATTCTCCAATTTTAAAAGTATATTCCTCTCAGTCCTCTCTCTTTACAACTACTCAGACAGATAATGAAAAATAGCCTTATCACCCTAAGCGATTTTAGTTATTCATCATCAGATCCGTAGTTCTTATACACATAATCCATTACAGAGATAATCATCTCTGTGGGGAAGGTGTGGGTTTTGCAGGTGTTGTAGTGACATCTGTACAGTCATCCTGATACTTCTTTTCCAAAGTGACACAGACCTAAATGGTAAAATTATGTCAAGTACTAGGACTTTGAAACAAAGCCTAAAGCAGTAGGTGAGAAATGCATATAAAAGCTTTATTTGATTCACTTTTACTTACAGCAATAATTTATTCTTAATGCTCTGCAGGAGTTAGGGAACACCAGCAAGGATGGCATTTGCAGGTACTAGCTAATGAAAAGTCTGTTGGAGCTTATAGCTCACGGCACAGGACAAGCTAGTTGTGCCACTAAAGTCAGTGCAAGAAGTTCAGATAAGTCATCAAAGGAAGGAGCTCATGTAGGACAGGGAAATAAATTTATCTCTTAGGCTATTTATCATTTGTTTCACTCATAGGCAAAACTAATACAATGTTCCTCTATATCACAATGTTCCAAAGTTGTTACATTTCAAGGCAATTTTTTCAAGATTTAACATCCTTAAGAGAAAAAAAGAAAACATTCACAGCTTTGGTTATATGTTTACTTTATATAGACTTGAGCAGTATCTCGGGAAAATACTGTAAAGACTGGAACTTCTCACAGGCCCTGGTTTATGGCCAGTTTCCAATACCTCTATTCAGACTAATATCCTGTTGGACCAGGGGATTGCATTTTGCCAAGGAACGGACTTCAGTATAGTGAACCAAAGACCCTTTACTGAGCATCAGACACAACTTATATACTGTACTGTCCTGAATACAATACCTTATTTGCCTAAAAGCATGTGAAGCACAGTTACTAAATAGACCAGTAATCTATAGGCTTACACTCAGGCTATCCAATCAGCTTCTTGGTCATGCAGCAGCCATACAGCTGTTTTGTTCCTTATCTGCTGACAAGACATTCTGCAAGTGTTTGCAGTCCTCCTCCTTTTCCTGCTCTGTTCCTTATCTGCTGACAAGGCAGTCTGTACTATTGTCCTTGAAGACGGCCTCCACACCAGAGTACTAGAATCAGAGAAATATGGGATTGAGAGAGAAATTTTGGCTCAGTGAACAGTAAGTAGCTATCATATTATGCAATTCTCTTTCTAAATATACTCTATATGCTAATATACTTATTAGAACAAATACAAGAACAATGTAAGAGTTGCACTGCAACTTGAAGCTGGTGAAAATAACAAATATAATAACATCTTTTTCTTTCTTCACATGTTTTCTTGATGATAAAATCAGCCAAAAGTTTAGTGATACATAAAATATTTTCTTCATATACAAGTTACCGCTATAAGAGAAACAGAGGGGTTTGTCATAAAGTAATCATACTAACAACCTTGTTCATCTGGTTGCTCCTCACATCTTGAATTCCCCTGAGAATATTCAAAGAAATGGTGCTCTTGTAGATAGAGGAAAACTTTCTCATTATCTTTACTGAAAGCATGTCAAAGACAGGTTTAATGAGTAAGTAAGTAAGTAAGACAGGTTTAATGAGTAAGTTTAATTCTTTCCTGTGAATGCAGATTACATAATAAGAACATTGCTCACCTCTCGTTGCCTCACTATTCCACAAATTTGACTACTTACTTGACAGAACTGCTTTGTGGATTTTCACAGTTGTGAAGCAGACCCTTGGCCTCAGGGCTCTGCTCCACAGTTAGTATAAATTCAGGCTGTTAAGTAGGTTTCTTACCAACATTAAATTCTTACATAGCAACAAGCAATAACCACAAATACTTGAGGTTTTCTATCTTATCTGGAGAGACAATGACTAAGGTCATTTAGAGTGTTATTTTTAACACATCAGTCTATATTCCAGTTACTAAAATTATTGAAAAAATATGAGTCATCCTCTCTATGCACTGGTTTGTCACTGAAACGGTCTTTCTTACAAAGTGCCCACTCGGCCTGAACTCAGTGATCTAAAGGATTACTAAAGCTCTAGTGTGAAGTCTGGGATCAATAACCCTTCTAGTGGGGAGATACAGGCAAAAAGTGAAGGTCAGTGCTACTGGAGTCAGTTCTCTCAAGGTTTACCGTGAAAATAAAAATAGACCCAAAGGCCCATTCAAGCATCAACATTCTCTGACGTAGTATCAGGTGAATTTCTCTTCTTTTTCATCCTTTAATAAAAAACGGCATTGGATCCATAAAAAAATCACCTTGAACAAATAAATCAAAACAGCTACCCAAATACTGCACCACAGTCATAATTCTACATGGGGAAAAGGAAGATAAAAAGACTAAATCTTACATGATGGGCACCAGTCATGCTATTTAGTTTACTAGTTTAAAGTACGCACAGACACCATCTGGACATCGGTAGCATAAGGATCAAGGTAAAATAGAAAGCCCTTCTATTAACTTTCAGAGAAAACGTCTTTTAGCATACATGAAATGCTGTTGCCAGATTTCTTTCCTTGATAGGTTAATTTTGCTTTCTCAGACATAAATAAGATGCTTTTCCTGAAAAGTTTACAGTGTAGTTAGAAATGGCAGAATATGAAAAATGACCAGGGAATTATTATTAACTAAAAATAGTAGTAACTAATGATTATTGACAACAAATATTTGAGAAGGGGAACAGAGTCATAAGAGGACTTAAGGGCTTTAAAGATATTCAAGTCTGAAAGTAAGAAGCACTTAAAATCTATAGAGTCTCATATTTCAGATATTTTTGTATTTAAGCTCACTGAATGCACAGAATTAACTTTGTAGCTCAGCTGTAGCCTAGCACCTGCTTCATGCCAAAATCCATCCGAGAGTTTGTAAGCTAAGCATTCTCTTTGTATGCTCTGAAATGACTGGCCCTGCAGGTTTTCTTAAAAATGCCTGTTTCTTCTCCATAAAATCAAATTCTCTAAAATACAAAGGAACTACAGGAAATTCCATTTTAATGTAAGAAGAATCTTTATCTGTGTGCGGGTGGTCAAGCACTGGAAAAAAGATTTCCCAAAGAGGTTGTGAAATCTCCATCCTTGGAGATGGAGGTCGCCTCCAGTGAGGGAGCAGAATAGGTAGGGTGGCCCCAGCCTGGGGCACCCATGGGAAGGAGATGGAGCAAGGCTAGACCACCAGTTAGCTTATGGGATGAGGACTAGCAGGAACCATGGCCAGACATAGACAGGATGCGGTGGGGTTTAAAACTCCAGTGGGAACCAAACACTCAAGCTTCAGCTCAGAGCAGCCTTCCCAAGCTGGAGTCAAACCCAGCTATAACCTGCCTCAGCAGGGAGCCTCTCCCCATGAGTACCCCACAGAAGGTGACTGCTCTTGGTTGACTCAGCTCTGAGTTGCTCCAACCCCTGGCAGCCAGATCCCAAGGGCTCTTCACACCTGTGAAATAAAGGAGGGCTCCTAGTGTGTCCTTCGTTAATACTTCAGCAAACAATAAAGCTATATTTGCATTTTTCCCAATAGCTAAGTGCCAATAACTCTGGTGCTATGCTCCTGAATGGCTGTGTTATTCTCAATAGCTCGAGGGATGAGACTCTCTGCTGTGTCTGAGGCACTGTATTATCTCAGCCAAGAACCGTAATGGGAATTCAGAAGCAATACAACAGCGCTACAGGGAGGAGAAAAAAGCAATGGCCTGAGAGAGGGTGAGAGACAGGTCAGGGTTATGATTATACTAGACTGGAGAGGTCAGGATGAGACAGGGGAGTCCCTTAAGTAAAGAATCAAAAACTAAAGTGCTTCCTTTAAATGTTAAAGGCCCTTTGAGTGAATTGCTTTGAGACATTGAATGTACCTGCCTATATACACTTATGTAAAATGAATTCAGATCATTGCATTTTTACATGCAAAAGTCACAGAAGTCAATGCCACAGCTTGGAATGGGACTCAGGTTTCTAACTAGAGAAATAATTTCAAAATGCAGGTTGCTGAACTTCAAAGTGTGTCCATCCAAGATTGTTGACAAACGTGAGCAGTGGGCCAAACCTGCCCATTCTAGAAATACATTTTTTGCTTTTTTAAAGAATGCTGTCAGAATACTACTAATAAGATAAAATAATTTAATAATTTAAGTTTTTATGTCCATTTGGAAGAAGTCGCATAGTAGTCTTCATCTTGGAAATTTATTATTGTCAGTGTGATTGGTGGGGTTAATCACCTGTTTTGATGTCTTTTTTGTGTGTGTGTCTGGAATTCTCTTCTTATCACATTCTGTGGATTTCATATCTGGAAGAAATTGGATTTTTTTCCCAAAATATTTTCCATTGCTCTTTAAAAAAAAAGAAAATAAAGTAAAATAAAATAGCCCCAGCACATTAAATACAAAGTAAAACAGGCCTTAGATGCAGGTGCTAGAGCCATCATTCTTCACAGACTATTTTAGAGGTCACCTGGAATGCACAAGACCTAGTTCAACTTGCTGTGGTAGGTCTAAGTGTGACTTTTTCCAAATTGGAAGAAATTCAGAATACTGAATATGGCATATTAAATTCCCACAAACCATGTAAGTATGCTACAATGCTTAATGATTGCATTATCACACTAATACTACTGATTAATGAGGGAGATATTTTTCTAAGAGAAAGCTGCCTATCAAAACTGATAAATAGATTTTATTTTATTTTATTTTATTTATTTATTTATTTTGAATAGCTTGTTCCAATAAAATAGTTTACAATTTTACAGAATATCCATTTCCAGGCCATAACTGAGAGTAAACTTAGGTAAACAGAGTTTATACATGCCTAACATAGAATATACAGTATGTACTTGCTTCTTGCAGTCCGAACAGGAACAACATGTAAGTGAATCTACTAAATTTACTTTTCATAAATTACAGTCTATTGCAATCACCAGAGAAATACTCAGCACTGGAATGTGGACTTTAGGTCTCTGCTCATGGATTGGTCACATTCAGATGTCCTTCCGAAATATCTTGTTTTTAGGTACAAGAGTAACTCTGAGATACTGAGTTATCTAAAGCAAGGAATGTCCTTGTGTTCCTTCTTCAATAAAGTCTCCACTTCATCATTCCTAGACACTATGATTTTGGAAGGATTTTGTCATACAGTGCAGAGATTCTGGAGTTAGACTAGGGCAAACCATGATAAGTTTCCCTGAGAACTACTCTTCATGCCACATAATAGAAAATCCTACACTGTGAAGATCAATTAATGCACAGAGGATTTGGCCTTTGGCAGTACACACAGACAGTATTCACCTTATGAATAGCAGTTTTTAAAATACAATAGACAGCAATAATTATTAAAATTCAGTATCTTGTTATTCCATTATTTTTTTTATAAAGTCTGGGTAAAATCTACATGCAATGATTTACATGTCTGTTTGTTTAAAAAATAGAGCTTTATATGCAGATGTCACTGTTTCATGACAGCAAAATGTTCCTGATTTAGAGTCCAGAGATACCATTCATCTCCTTGCATTTTGTTTTGTAAGTTTTCTACTCTGGGTTGCCAAGGTATGAAAGACAAAACAATCCATGTGATTTACATGATATAATTCTTCCTACTTTTATAACATCAGCAACATCATCTATCTACGTCGTAGCTGGTCACCCACCTGATCTTTTCCTAGTCAAAAGTATATATTTTGTCTGAATCTTCTTGCTTTTCCCATTTTTCAAACCAAGCTTAACCATAAGCTTGCCTTAACAAGCTTTTCAATATTTCCAGCCCATGTGTTACCTTGCAGCTGACTTCCTTCAGTAAGTCTTCTGGGATATTACTCTTCTCATCTAAAAAGTTCCTCCTGTAGCTTCTCCATGGTTACTTGTTAAATTGTATTCAGCTAAATACAGCTGTGTTCTGTATTACTAAATGGACAGAAGGTAGGCTTGAAAAACAAATTCAATAGAATTTTTTCTAACATCATTTTCAAAATGAGAAAAGGCTAAGTAATTTAAAATGAGCTACAAGAAATATTTGTAAAGAATAATCCATGGGAAGTGGGCAGAGAGGTAATAAAGTTATATGCAGTTGCAAAAGGTACCATAATGAACTGCTAAACCCCAAATCCCTTTGACATTGTGTTAAAAGAATGATAACATGTCCTCAGAACCTAGGATTAGATTTAACAATTTTAAATTGGCAGCAGACAACACATTTTTCCTGCCTCTCACCTCTCTATGACTTTTCTGTTCCTGCAGATTTGCAGGGTTATACGAGTTAAATATATCTTATTCCCTCTTCATTTAAGCCCTGCAGAACAGAAAGAAGACAATGTGAAATTTAAATTTGGTGACTTACATTTGCAAAGTATTCGGGGTTTGTTGTTTTCTCTCAAACTAATCTGGATTATCAGAATGAGATTATTTCTGTCTCCTACACATTCTGATCCACAGTCTTACAAATGTTGCATAGCATCACCATAAGACAGAACATGATCATAAAAAATGCATTAAGAACAATTGTATGCAATAAATGAATTTAGCAGACAAACACTAAAAATATTATGAACTTCAAGTCTTGCAGCGGTTTAAGGTTTAAGTGTAGGAGAAAACTCTTTGCAGGATGAGAATCTAATACACTCCCCAAACAAGTACTTCAAGTGCCCTCTCTGCACTGTTCTTTGTGTTTACAGTGACCTATGAAGTGGGACACAGGACACAGTGAACACAAGAACATATGTTAATGAAAAGACTTGTTAAGCAATAAGACACTGTGGGACATGAATAATGGCACGTTACTTCAGGCCTGGCATGCTTTTGCGGGCAAGCACATGCCCATAAAGATATGAAATAATAGACCATAATTCACACACAGGAGTGCCTTATTGCAATTATAATTTCACATTGTAAAAGTAATTTTAAAAAATATTTGTATATGTTAAGTAATGAGGTTCATAAATTCCAAGCAGTTATTTTTATTACCATTAGATCATTCTTTTTTTCCTAATTTCAATGACAACTAAGCATATTTTTGATTAAAATAATGCTTGCAAGACTGAAAATAATCTTGACTTCTAAATCTTTTTAAAGAGCATTAGAAATATTTATTTTCTTTTCAGTGGTCTTTTTTTTCTTTCCTAGAATGTTGTTTTATCGCTTTTTTTTTTCTCCAGAATTATCAGTTTCCTTATTTCTAACCAGTATTTGTCAGTCTTGTCGTTGTTAATTACATTTGTTAAGCAGTGGGATTGAGAGAGATGATGTCTGCATCCTCCTGTAACTGCTCGGCATTCAGGCTCAGTCTTGAACCTTGAGCCAAACTTCTCTATTTATACCACATCAAATAAACCCATGTTGTGTTTCTTATCTCTTGAGCCTGACACAGAGTTGTGTCTAAAGTGCAGTCTCTCAGGAGTCAGAGCTTTAGGAACAGTGTTCAGAAATTTGTACATGTTCATTAGCATTTTGCAATGCCTAGTATCAAGATTTATCTGTTACTTTTTAGATCTTGAATGTGCACTTCACTAATTCCCAGATAATCGCTTGTCATTAATGAAGCAATAAATGGCTGCAGTCCCTGTTTGATCCAACGACATGAGGCGAGCAGTTTTCTCCACAAAAAAAACAGCTGGTGACCCGCTGAACACGCCTGGCTTCTCTCAGAGGTGGCTGGCAACCATGTGATCCACATCCACCTGCCAGAGCACCTCAGTTGGCCTTGGCAGGGAAAGCCAAATACTGCATCCCCAACCCCAGGAACTGAAGAAAAAGGAGATCATGCCCAATATTGACTTGGGAAGAAACTGGCATTGAGAATGAAAGGGAGGGCTGAAGGAGGAAATAGCATACAGGTGGGTAGGAAGCGTTATAAGATAGAGGAGAATGAAATGAGGTGAACGATAAGTTAACACTTGAAGGAGAACTAGGGTGTTATGGCAGAAAGTTCAATTTTGTTGTTGTGTTTTTTAACAGGGGAAAAAAAGGAGTACTAATAAGATGTCATCTTCAATGACTCACTTATTCCTTGAATTGGGCATTTCTAGTATAGCTGTGAGTGCGAATGCCAATGAATTTCATCCTTATTAAGGCTCTGCTGATTTAGGCCAAATGTCACGGTTACAGGGAGAGCTGAACCTCAGTTGCTTCTCTACTCTCCAAGAGTTTCAAAGAAGAGGAGACGGTCTTCATCACTTCTTCAGAGAAATGTTAGGCTTAGTAATGTGGAGCAGCTCTTTGATAAATTATGCTGGTATGCTTGATTGCTATTGTAAAAAGTGTATAAAAATGTATGGATGCTTGACACTTTTCATTCATAATGAAGCACTGACAACATGAGTTCTCTTATTCCTATTGTTCTATAGACAAAGTGCAGCAGTGTAATTATAAATAGTTAATTTTTGTCAGTCTTAACTGTGTAAACAGAACTTGTATCTCATATTTACACCAGCTGAGATGAGGCTTGGCTTCACAAGGATGTGTCCTGAGGAATTATGCCTGGGTTTGTATAGACAAGAGGATAATTTAATATTTGAGATATTTAATTAGGTTGAGTAGGTCTTGAATTACAATAACTATTCAAATTGAATGAACTAATTTAGTTCTAATTTTAATATTTTCAGGGCTGCACTCTGACCTGGGAGGTCAGATACATGGGAGGTACATTGAGATAGCATAGAGCATGGGACTTGTGAGAACAGCTTTGCTATTTTTTTTGTGTTTGAATTCATATAATATATAGTCCTTTCTGGAACTGTGTCTTTATAAACCTTGGAAGGACTCGTGAGCTCATTCAGCTGTTTTGTGACAACGGTGACTTAAAATGTTTCTCTACAGCTGCAAATTTATGTGCGAGCTTGAGTCAAAATGACAAGAGAGACCTTTGGATATATGTTTGGGATAGATTTTAATGGTACACTTAGAGCCAGCTTTGTATTTAGAACAACATAACATTGGAATGATTACTAAGTAAGTGAGGCATTTTTCATGTACAAAACACAGCAAATCCCTTTTAAATTGTGTTATGAAAGCTGAAGCTGGACATTTTGTTGATCTAAAAACTTTGCAAAATGTTACAGTCCTCACACTTTTGCACATTATCCCTATTATGGAGGGAAGATAAAGAAGACCTGCTTTGAATAAGACTGTTTGATAGAGTACAAATGAAGCAAAGTTTACATTTAGGCTAAAGCTATTTTGATTACTCCAAAATAAGACATGAAATATTTCACTTAATGCACAATAGATCCCAAGCAGACAGACTGGATTTATATTAGCCGGGGAATTTTATCCACTCACCTTAATTTTATTGCATTGGCCCGGAAAAAAAACCTAAACATCTACAAGTATCCTGAAGAAAATTTCTGCAGTTGTAGTCTGTCTCCTCATCCCTTAATTTTCATGTAGCTTAAATGAGAGGTGAGAAGCCCTCTGTAAATTTTATTTAATTATATTGCAGTCTTTGGACTCTCACAGGTCATATTCAATTTGTGCAAGAAGTTGATGGTCATCAGCAAACAGATTACATATAAAAATAACTAGTATTTACTTGAACTTTGAAGCTGCAGTTAACATCTCATTTTTACACTAGTGATGACTTTTTCTAACATGTAGAAGTGTGCATATATACATACATATATAAGAGTTGAGGTCTTCCCGAGTACTTACTACAATCATTAGTTATATAAATGTATGCATGTTTGTTGATATAAAAAAACTGTGAAGTTAGGATGTTTTTCAAATAAATGCTCGCCTTTATAGTTGCATACTGTATATTTGTTATATACCTAACATATGAGTACCTCATCTTGTGAAATTATCATATACTTAAAACATTATGAATAAGATGTTGCTGTCATAATACTTTCTGTGATATTACCTCAGGTGTATAGTAAGAATGTAGCCCTTGTTCTCTTAACTCTTCTTTCTTCAATGAAATACTATTTTCCAAAATTTTATGACAAGTCAAAATAAACCTGTTATAATCATTCAGGTAGTTTTCTTTGCAGATTTATTCCATATTTGAATTGAATAATCAAGTCATAAATCCCACTAATTACAGTGTGCATTGTACACAGCTAGCTAATAGAAAAATGCTTTGCTGCACATCAAACCAGTATTCATTTTTAGGCAAAAATTTGTACCATCTTACAGATACACAAACATTTTATTCCAGTTAATCACTTTGCCCACAGTCTTATTCCCTGTTAAATCAACATAAAATATACAGCTTTTTTTAGCAATTAGATTTTGAATCCTGGTAGCTAGCCAAGTAAATGAACTTCTTTTTCAACACATCTTAATGAAGGGTGTGACTAGACATAAACTTAGCAGAGACGTATTAAATATTGATCTCCTACTGGGCTGGAGCAGATTATGCACTTATTAATCAATTAGCTCTTTATTTTAGGATTAATTTAACAGAACACTTAAATATAAACTCCAAGGCAACTAAACCGTTTGTAACTATTTTTATTTTTTTAAGCTGGAGTTCAGACAACACTAGCCTATTTTGAGAAACCTAAACCATACAACATTCCTTTCTGTAATATTTGCAGGCTTTTTTATTGCAACTTTTATTGCAAACTTATTTTATTGTTTTTTATGCAAACTCAAAAGTGGCCTTGTTTTTTTGTTTGTTTGATTGTTTTATTTTTTGTTAGGTCATCACACGTGACTGTGTGTGCATAGTTTTTTATTTGTAGCTATCATTTTTGATTAACTTTTGAATTTGTTAGTATAATTTAACCAGAGACATAGAGGTTTCAAAGACTATCGCCTCTTACAAGGAATATAAATGGCAAGGAAATATGTCACTCCATATCCAATGCATAAGAATTCACAAAAGATATAGTCTTCAGTGGACCTCTTCCTCACAGTACTGCCTGTTCTTTTCTCAGTTCCTCTCACAACATTATTTCTGTTTACTGTTTTGGGAAGAAGAAATAAAAAAGACAGCTCAAGGCTTAAAATCACTCTTATATGGACATCTTCTAAAAGAATGTATTAAATCAGCACTGCAGGAGACAAAGAGCTTTACCATCTTTTATACCTTCCTGGCAGTGACCTTAAAGACAGAATGAGAATCAATGAACCCAAGGAACTAATGGAGCTGCCAGTCCTTTGAACATCTCCAAGAACAGCACCTCAACACGTTACCAAAAGTAATGAAAGAGAGAAGAGCATAGGACTGGACAGAGGAGTCCCAAATGACTTCTGGTATATTTTTTCCTTTCACTTTTTCTACTGCATTTTTTATCTGCCTTTGTCTCTTGACTATTTGTTGCAATTCAAACAATTTACCATGATTAACAAAGGTCATTCTAATTAAATTCTGAAAAGATCACATATCTGTTTTTTCAAGATCCATCATTCAGTAAAAGCACTATATTTTTAAGTTAAAGTTCATTAAAGTATTATAGCCACTCCACAATCTATCTCCACAGCAAATGCAATTGCTGTTCTTAGCAGTCCAGAAAAAAGGTGTGAGAGATTCAGCCAACTCACAAAATCTTTTAAAGATTTTTAAAGATCTTTTTTGTGAGATCTTTTAAAGATTTTGTCTTTGGAGAACAAAACAAGTGCATTTCTTTGCAGGGTACTTCAAGGAATGTTATGGTAGAGTCTTGTAAGCACTTCAAAGTGCACCAAATTTTCTTATTCCAATGTAATTTGCCACACTGAAGTATGTATGACGTATATATGCCTACATCCACTGAGAGATCACTAGGCTTCCCTTCAGCAAATGAACATAGGCATTACGATGCTGAGTTCTGCAAAGCCTAGAACTGAGGTACCCTAGTGTGGAAATAAGACATCCACTTATTTTGTAAGGAAGAGAATTGTATTCCTCATTAGGGAACCCCAAGGCTGAGAAGCTGTGTGGATCAAGCCTAGACTGACCAATAAGGAACCAGAGAAAAACAGAGAGAAGTGTTTCATTCAAACTAGATAGTTTTTTCGTCTTTAGAAATCATTAGAAACCTCAGAGAAATGGTTATTGAGAACTAAATTTATTTATCACACTCAAGACCCAAAATTTCAGTGAATTGAATAAGGAATCTATCTTGAATAAGTAATCCTGAGGTTTTAGTCTTAAATTATTTTAATTTTTTATCTAATTATTTCCCCAAATACAGCATATAAACAGCTCTAGAATCAGGACCAGAAACGACTGTTCACATTCTTAGCTGGGTGCTCTAAATGCATGCTCAGTGAAGAAGTTCAGGTCTTCCTTCATACTTCTGATTTTGCTCCTCTAAACTTGCAACTGGATAGCACAGTAGTCTAGCTTCAACAGAGGGATGGAGAGTATTTCCATTCAAAATCCCACAGACAGGTCATTAATCCCGACTGCGTATGATCTCTAGATTCAAGCAAAGGAAGATCTACTGTCTAGATCTCCTTTTTTCCTATGTTAGCACTGCAGTCACCTGGTGCTAAATAAAAATGTTATGTTCAAAGGGAATTGAGAGTCTTCCGTGTATCACTAACAAATTCGTTCATCTGGAGTTTAGGCTCAAAACAGTCTATTCCCTGTATTCCACAGATCCTCATGAAGGTGTTAGTCACTATTGGAATCAGCTCAACAAAGGAGATGGTAATACCAAACACACACCAGTTCCAGCAATCTCTATCATTTACTCTTAAAGTCTTTGGTAAGTCAAAATTAAGCCTTCTTGAGTTTAGGTGTTAATTAGATCATCGTTTTGCCTTCTTTTTCCAGTAGAGACATGTGCCTGTGTTCTCATTCTCTGTGCAGAGTATCTGTATGAAAGCTCAAAAAAAAAATAGAATTAACAGAAAAAGGTTACTAGAAGGAAGATTTTTTTTGCAAGAGAACTGAGGTTTACACATTTCAGTACAAAGAATATACAATTCTACTCTGCTGATGCAACTTGTGTCCCTGTCAAATCTGTGTTACTTTTCCTAGTGAATGCTTTAACGATGGGCTTGCACCAGGCATCTTCTCTGAAAGTCATTCCTCAAAGTATCCTGTACTTCAGGAAAAAAAAAAAAAAGTCATTTTCTTGACTTTCACTCCAGGAAGCTGTTAATAAAATAAAGGAAGTCAAAAGCACACATAGATGACTTCCATCTCAGCAAAAACCAAAAACATAATAACTATACTGCCAAGAAATACAAAACTGTTCTTTGTTATTTCTATCTGATTTTGACTATTTTTGTTTTTGTTATTTTTTTCTGAAAACTAAAAAGTTTTCTTGCTCTTTCACTTTCATTCTTATCCTGCTGCAAGTGTCAGATCATTAGAAGATTTCTGAAGTGCAGCTAAGATATATTCTATGCTGAATTTAAAACTTAGTTTCCTACTGTTAGAGATTCTTCTGTTTAGTAGTCTGTTAAATGCAAGATATGAAGAGATTGCTGTTATTCACATTGTTGGACACTCTATATATCTTAGAACTTTTTCAAAAACTTCTGTATCAGAGAACTAGATTCAGATGAAATTGCATTTCATTTGAGTAACCCATTACAAATATTCATTGTTCACAAAATAAACTATCAGTGAAGAAAGGGTCATCCTTGTTAAAGGTAAGTTTATAATATTCTCTAATCTATTTTATCTTCTTTTTACAGGACAGAGAATACTGAGTTCTGATTCACTCTGGAGAACAAGCATTCTTCAAGTATTAATCAAGCCTAATTATAAGATCATAGCATTAGGATTTTGTCCTTACTGATCTGTACCTTGAGATTTCACAAGGTGATGTGGAGAGTAGAAATTTGGAAGGAATGTGGCAGTGATGAGTGTGGTTTTCAGGCACTTGTACAACCATATTGTAATACAATTTTTCACAAAACTTGTGCTTAGGTTTGACCTAAACAAATGACAAGAAGACAGTAAAAACTAGATGAGCTCCTAGTCAGCCTTGAGCATCTTAAAAAAATCTAAGCAGTGATGTGCTTCCGAAGTAATGTGGGAAAATGGTTTGCCCTAAAACCTTCTCAAGACTTCAATATTTACAACACCTATAGAAATGTGAAATAAGAAAATAGCACCAAAGTCTCGGGAAACATTCCATGCTTACTTAGTAGCATCAAGCATGGAGAAAGGAAAGACAAACTGAGGGAAGAATAGTAGAGAATAGCAAAATGTAAAACAAACAAATGGAAATGGAGCACATGTAAAAATGACATCTTTCAATATGTGTAGATGATTTTCAAACTGCCTAGAAGAGATCTGTGGCAAAACAGGACTAGCAGAGCAGGGAATGAAACAGATTTGACATAGCCAACAAAAGCATTTCACATAAGAAAACAGATTAAAAATAACAACAGAAAAATATAATTACAGCCCAGACAAAGCAAAAAAGTGGAGGTGGAGAGATGGATAGAGAGAAAAAGAGAAAACTAGCAGTAATGGACTAAAAGGGGGGAAGGCAGAGAGAGAGAAAAAACAATAAACTGGAACATTAAATGAGCAAGGACAAATAGATGATGGGGAGATAGAGTTGTGAATAAGAAGAAAATAGTGGACAAACAATAAAAGGTAAGAAGAAAAGGCATTGTGAAACAGGGTTAGATGAAAATGTAATCAATCAAAAGGACAAGACAGAGAAATAAGAAAGTACTAAAAAAAAGAACGTAGTGCCCAATCATTTTCACCATCTGACTGCACAGCATTCAAGCAGGAGTATTTTGGACCAAACTGGGAGATAATTAGGGCTGAACATCCAGTGGACATCTAAGCAGGAGGTGATGGACACACTGTACTGGAGATGGAAATTTCTATGATCTGTAGAGTCATAAAAATCTCCTGTGGGAAGCAGAGGCCAGACCTTGAGAGGGAAGATGTTTGCCTGCCTAGGCTGAGCGATAAGGAGCAGGGATGAATAGAAGAGAAGGGGGAAAAAGTTAGAGCCAGTTGATAGAAAGGTGTTCTTACTTCTCTTCAGATATGTCAGTGACACACTTGAGACTCGAGGGAAACTGAAAATTTTCCTCTTCATGCAGATTTGGGATGCAGCAATGCATTCCATGTATAGGGCATCCATCAGCCAAAGTCCTTTTATCTTCATCTCAATCTGAGAATGTAGTAGTTGCCCTACAGGCAAAGAGAAGACAGTGGACCAGTGCCATATCAATTATACCATATCTCAGAGGGATCCATTACAAGAACTTACTTAAATTCCTTCAATTCTGCTTCATTCTGCTCCTGTGTTAAAAGCTACTAGTTGAATTCTGAGCTGCAGGTGGTCACTTTCAAGGACCTAGAAGAGCAGAATATTACTGATGCCTCCCATACTGATGAAAAAACTTATTTGAAATGGTAACAAATTGAAATGCTGCAATTCTCATATTTATCTATTTGTGTAAAATTCACTTGCAGCTAATGGTGGAAATATGTACAGAGATAAACAGTTATAGGAATCCTTTCTTTTTGGAATTATGTTTTTTCACAAAAAAAAAGAGAAATACATAAAGCTGATGGAAACATTTTTACATTTTGCTTTGGATTAAATTTAAATTGCTTTATTTTCCCTCCCTGATATGTGCTCATTAGTAATGATGACTATCTGGTGAATATTAAATCTCTATGGCATCTCCTAGATCTCTGTTGCTGAATTTTTGCAAAATAGCAATGCCTTGCAGGGAGAGAAGAATCATTCTGAGTTCATGTGTAGGTAGCACAGGTAGGTTCTGTCCCTATATAGCTAGGAAAGATATCACAACCCAGCACACAGCACCATAACCTTATAATCGTGAAGCAGAGAAATTTATCCTGGAACAGACTTCTGGAAGTCATCTCATCCAAATCTTTACAATTTTATTTTTCATCCTTGCTACAGCTTCTGTCTGCTTCCTTTTGTCCTTTAAAGCATCTTTTGTGCTTTAATAAAACTCAGAATTACCACCACTACTACTCAGACTTCATGGCAGGATAGATTGTGTACTGTGTAAGAATCAGAACAGTCTGGGGTTTGACCTTCTGGTTGACTGTGAAGCAGCAATGTGCCCTTGCCAATGGTATCCTGGGAGTGCATTAGGCAGTTGCCAGCAGGTCGAGGGAAGTGATCCTTCCTCTCTACTCAACCCTGGCAAGACCACATCTGGAGCACTGTGTCCAGTACTGGGCTTCCCAGTACAAGAGGGATGTGGATTTACTGGAGAGAGTCCAGTGTAGAGCTATAAAGATGATCAGGGAACAGGAGCATTCTTCCCACAAGGAGAAGCTGAGAGAGCTGTTCCTGATTAGCCTAAAGAATAGAAGGCAGAGAGGTGATGGTATCCGTGTGTATAAATACCATAAGGAATGGTGCCAAAAGAAGGGGGACAGACTTTTTAAACCAAACCACTGTCTGTTCAAAATTTTTTTGAGATGTTTTGTTAATCTCTTTTCTCCATAAAGAAAATCCACAGAGATTTACTTATCAGAAAAAAAGTTTTCATTAAACCTGATAATAATCATGATTAAATTTAACTTGAAATTCAAAGTAACTCAAATTATGCCCCAAAGCTCTGTGACTTGTTCACTGCTGCTCCATCTGCTCCATCAAGTTTCATTCCTCATCAAACCTTGAAGTTTTAAATTCCCCTTTGACTTCATTTTCCCTTCTCTTATTGTTATGAATACTTCCAATACTACAGAAGTAAATAACTTGCTCATTAATCAGTTTCCCCTGAATATCAACTTTGTTTGTTTAGTTGTCTTCTAGCTTGACAAGACATAATTTTTATTGTCTTTATAAAAATGCATTTACCTTACAAATATTTAAATCAGTTTTGTTATTCCATTTTCTGAGCTCATTGTTACATGGTGGTGGTTCTTACTGAATAATATAAATGCAATTTTCATAATGAAAGTATGAAGAGAAATTAAGTGTAATTTGTTAAACATATGCAATATGGCAGTATCCTGCTGAAAACCACTGCACAGACAGGGAAGTAATTTAATTAACAAGATGTTATTCTCTTTGTGAAATACAGAGAGTTGCTAAGAACCAAGACATATACTTAATGTCTTTCCTTCCTATTTCTCCTTCATAAACATTGCATGCATATCAAGGCAATGAACATGGGACACAGACCAAACAAGCTGACTCAACCCATTTTTTAGGTGAATCTATATAATCATGGTGTTAAATCTGCGTAAATAAAATTTTAGTGGTCTTCAGCTACATTACATGAAAAGCCAAGTCATCTATTTCAATTCAATAGTTAGAACTATAATCTGACCAAAATTTCACTTCCAAATCAAGATTGAAAATCCTGTGGAATCTCAATGGAATAATTTCTTTTCATTATAGAGCATATATGAGATTATTTGCAAAGTGATAACATATTTTTGTATCAAAGCAGTTGGACTTTAAAGATGAGAAATGCGGAGATCATACACGAGGATCTGCTTCCTGTTTGTGACTCACCTAAGTCATTTGAAAGGGAGAAGCGAAGGAGTACAAGGTGGATGCCTTCAAATCAATTAATTTTGTTCTTAGATGCTTTTATTCTAGCATTTATGACTACAAAATATATAATAAAGATCTACAAGAAAATATTGTCTTCTTATAGTTCAGCAAGCTGAACAAAAAAGACAGTGCTCAATATAGATTCAGATACTGGACTAACTTCTGAAAAAGCTATCTTATGTATGGCTTATGTAAATGGATTTTGTATTTCTTCTCTCTTTGAATCCCAGGGCAAGTAGCACAATTTCTAGCTCATGAAAAGGCAACAGTGGAGGTACTAGGAAGATGTATTCATTCACTGCTACCTCCTGTCCACTTCCCATTGTGAAGGCTATCGAACTTCACCGCAAATTAAATTCGTCTTCTTACTGTTTGCTAAGCGAGACCAACTGGAGCATTCTGAATGGTAGATTAGGAACAATATAAGTCTTCTTTTTATTCATTTTAACGCATTTCAGCTCAGGTTTGGTTTGGTCATACTGCAGCTACAATTACAGCAAAATGTTGCCTTCTTTAATCCATTCCTATGCAATACGTCAAATGTAAATGTGAGCAGGAAGGCGTCTGAGAAAGGCATTCCTGAGAAAGAGGCTTGTAATAACTGAGCTCTCCAGATTTGTGTATATTAGCCAGAGCATTACAGACCAGACCTTCAGCTGGCATTTCAGCTCCATTAACTTCCAATAGCACTATAACAAATTACAAAAACTGACGATGCGCACCATGATATTTAATATCTGATGCTAAGAGAAAAGTAGATTAAAGCACAATCAAAGGTATGCAGTCTCCTAACTCTAAATACATTCCCCTGTGAGTTTAGGCTTAAATTTCTTTGTGGGTTTCATCCTTCACTTATTTTAAACATCATATTCAAAAATTATGAAACACTATTTATCTGAGATGGGGAGTTAGTGTGATTGTTCAGTTATACTGTAACACCATGCATTAAATAGTTTCCTCCTTGCTTTTCAGAAAATAATTCTGCTTTAGATTGAAACTAAAAAGTATTTTGTGTTACTTAATCTTCTATACATAAACCACTCAATATGTTTATATAGTACCATTCTTTTTCCACTTAAAATAATTATATGTGTATATTCCACTTGAGAATTATATGCATAAAGCTTTAACTATGAACTCCATAACTTTTTAGTATGTCTCTCTAATCATTTTTGATGACAGAGTTAGCATCCTTGTACTGCTAGCTTCTCTATCAAACTTCAACTACAAAAGTTCGCATACAGGAAGTATTATCACAGACTCACAAAAATACAGTAGAAAATTTAAGTAATGTCTGCCATTTCAAACTACTTGTCTTTCCAGAGTCCCAAAAGCAGTGTTTGTCACAGAGAAATATACCTTGATCACAGAGTGAAATTATATCCACCTTCATCTATGATTTTTTCCACTGGGAGATTTCAAATTTCCAGAACAGAACCCCTAGAAGTCATTTGATGTCAAAAACATTTTCTACCTAACTCAAATTGAAAATGTAGTAATATGACTCAAACTCCTGGAAGTCTTTTAATGAATCCAAGTACTTTTCTGAAACAGGTGTCTAAAAAACTTCATTTGCTTTAAAACAAACTAATTTAAAAAAATAAATATGCTTCTCTATCTTCTATCCTTGAAGTCTTTGAAATATAATTAGTGATTTTACCTTTATTTAGCCACTGACCCTCTTCCATGCATTAATAAGTTGAGTAGTCATTTACTCCTTCATTCAGAAATAACCACCAATGCAAGGAGCTAGATTGCATCAGGATACACACTGAGCAACACATTTAAGAGCAAAGTCAGCGAGTCACTGCATAAAATGACAAAGCTGCTGTGCAGTCATATTGTTAGTACTGACTGATAGCAGGATGAAAACCAAGCAGCTTAGTGAATAAGATCACTTAGATGTGTTTCCTCAACTACTTTCACTCTGTTTGCACCGCATTACTTACCATATATCCTATTAGCAAAAAAAAATAGATTAAAAAAAAAATGGGAGACCTGTTTCAATGTAGGGAAGATTATTTCTAACAATGTATGTGCTTACATTTCAGTATTATACGTTTCTACTTTCCCCTGAGAGTGCTAGGAATATCCTTGTAATATCCCTGTTCCGTTTTATAGAAAGTCTGGTAGGAGAGGCAGGAACGAAGGTAGAGGTGATGCATCAGCACTGGTAGCACTAGAACCAATGTGTCACTAATGTAGGGAAATGCTAAAGCAATATTAGCTCTTGGAAAGAGTAAACAAAATGATGGTGACTGAAATAAATCCAAAAAATGGCTCCAGTTTCTCCTTCTAGATCATTTACTCACAAATTTAGTGTTTATCAAAATCATGTCAGCCAAACATATGAAAGTAAACCAAAATATGAATCTTGAAAAATGTTTCTAAGTGATTTGACAATTATAATACAGCCTAATCCCATGAAGGAAAACAGGTAAACTGAGGGAAAACTAAGATATAATAACAAAATTTGGCCTAATTCAGCTGCGGTTAACTGTAATACTGAATTCATGTGGATAGAGGGAAGTAGAGGAACAAGAAATTTGAAACTGCAAAGGTTTTTTTTTTTTCTAATTACATCTGGAAGAAATTTGATTTGAATAATCTACCCATTATGAAATATGGGTTTTTTAACTCTAACATGGTTCTTCATTATTTGGCATTGCTGGATGCCATGTTAATGCTTTAAGACAGAAAGGCTTAATCCAACCTTATTTCTAGTAAGCATACAGTACGCTTGAGGAAAATTGGAAGCCGATGATATCAACAGTCAGAGGGTTTAACTACAATCCTCCTGAGAGAAAAAAAATAGTGGGTGTTTATATTTAAGAAAGGAATGGGGGTCATTTTTCTGAATAATGCAACTATGACAAAAAAAAATAGCAAGTCAAAGCACATATTAATGATTTTTTCAATCCCTTATGAATTAAAAGTTGATGAGACTGAAATAACAGTTTAAAGATATATGTTTTTTCTGCTATATTCAACTTTCATTTGAAATCCATGCAAACTGCTTCCTGCCTTGAATTCTTACTGTTTCATAAATCTGTAGTAGAATTGCACACATGCCTAAACTGTTCAGAGACTCATAACTTCTCTTATTAACACAAAGTCCTGTATAGCATAATTCATGAGTTTATACTGGGGTCAAAAAAGTCACATATTAGGATTTATTTTATATCAGAATGAGACAATTATTTCAAAACAATTAATGAATTAATGTCAAATTAATAAAAATTTGTTGGTCTTTTGTCTTGTCCAGTATTATTTTGGCTCGTTTGTTAAGAACCTCAGAAAATATAGTCTTTTAATTTAGATGCCCTGCACTTCCACAACTATGCCTAGTAAAAGTAATGTTCTTGGCATGCTATATCCAGAAAAAAAAAAAAGGCTGCTATTTCAACATATATCCAAAAAATGTCCCTGGAAAACTGTCAGTTTTGACATATATCAAAAGAAACTTTGTAGGTAATTATTCTGTAAAGCATTTACTATGAATGTGTACTTCTAAAAAGGGCACCAATTTGTTTATAGACTTCAATACTGACTTTCTGTAGCACATATGGGCTATCATAAACTAAATCTCTCACCAAGATCACTTTTCACAAACGCAGGTATCAGAGCTAATTGTACTTCAAAAATGTATTTTAAATGCATTTCATGATTTGATAAAACATCTTCCTCCTTCTGAACTTTTACAATGAGAGAGCTCAAGAAGAGTTCGATAACATTTTCTTGTAAAGAAATAATTGCTCTTATACAATTCTACGGTTACTATCTGGAAAATTAAGAACCCAAGATAGCTAACTGTTCGGATTACATCTAGTAATTTCTAGATTTAGATGCAAGTTCTCCTGATCCTAAGGCATTTGGAACACAAATCTAAATGTAAATCTTATATCTTCATTCCTTCTATGTTAATTATAATTATGCAGCTTATATTGCATTAGCCTGATTTTCATAAATTTGGCAGTGGTCTACAAATGTTCATAATTAGAATCCACTAAAACAAATTTCACAGATATAACAGAGTTTCTGTCTTTTTCTGTCATCGTGAACAGTCTTTGTAAGACCAGATCCTAATGTAGTACTTGTAGGGAGAGGGAAATAACAGTCTTGTTTGGCTTCCTTCAAAACTCCACCATTAATCATTTTGCTCATATATAAAACCCAATACTGACAGCCAGGAAATGTCTTTCTCTTGTCACCTCCATCACATCTTACAGATTGACAAATGTCTAGTGAAATTCTGCTTCCTGTATGCACAGGCTAGGAAAATAAACCCAGTGATATTATTTGAATTTTCTATATAGAGTGAAACTGGGGTTGTAGTGAAGTTGAACAGAGTGTGCCATCAATATCAATTAAGATTCCATCTAAGCAGACAGTGCAGCCACTGGGGAGAATAAAATAAGGATCTAAAAGAGTGCCAGGAGATTTTATTGACCATTCAAAAAATATTTGCATGTGCATTTAATTTTCTGAACTTGAATAACCTCACCAAACCTGGGGGAGCTATTCATGATTATGAAGTTAAGTACACGTGTAAATGTTTGCAGAATCTGCATCCACATGCTTTACATTTTTTTGCCCTCTACATAGTCATATCACTTTTAATTTGCTGTTATATAGAATAAGTAGGAATTCATAGTGAACATAATGGCATGAATAATTTCAGAAGAGGGAGGTCACAATCTTTTAGAGCGCAAAATGCATCTTGCATGAAACGTTGGTTTCTACCTCATTTTTCTGTAACTAAAATATGACTAATTCAAAATGTTGTCCAAAATCTGTCATCTGGACTGAGAATATAAATGACAGGTTTAAACCCAATGAGGATTAAAATGAGATTTAATAATGGAAACTCTGTCAGATCCTTAACTATAGCAGAGCTTCCAGGCACAGCAATAATACTATCAACAGTTGTTTGCAGATGTTCATATCATTTTAATCATCCAGTTAACAGAATTAGCAATGATCCACAGTTGTCATTAGTATTCTGTTTGCAAACTGCTACACTATGAAAAGATGAGGAGACTCATGACAGTTTAATAGAAAAAGCATTAGCTCTCTTTAAAATTTATCACTTACGGTATTTAAATGTGGAATGCTGGTAAAAATCTTAAAACTTTTATTTCAGGAACATTTCCCTTATATTTTTTACTGTAATTTTTATCTAAAGGAAAATTAGACTATTTGCCTCCTCTCACTGTTATTGCCAAATATTCTTGCAGTTATTCCGTATTGTAGCACATAATATTAGCTTATCCATTATAGGCGTTGCCGCTCTTACCTTCAGTGTTACCAACTACGTATCAAGCACATCTTAAAAGCCCTATCAAGATGCAATTGAGAAATGAAAATAGCCTCCACAGAGTTAAAATAAATAAATAAATAAATAAATAAACAGAAAAAAATATTCTCATAAATCTAGATTTTGTTGTTTCAGTAGCTCTGTTCTGTGACAATACCATTACAGGTTGTCTAGATTTATTCTAGGTAAGATCAACTTCCAAAAGTCTCAGCCGTCAAAGGCACATGTAAGGTGCCAGCTAAGCATAGAAAGCTCCAATTATCATGGCTAAATTGCTGTCTGTCCTCAGGCAAGATAGATTTAGAACAGAATTGGCACGTTTACACGTGGTTTAGTCAAGTCATTAGACTGTAACACAAACACATTAAGGTTTTGGTGTAAATGAACAGAGATTATATAGCCTAAGAATTATGGACATGCTTTTATGCTTCAAGACATCTTCTTAAATACTTATTAACATTAAAACAGGGCCTGCAGCCCTAAGATTGATACTCCCCATTGTGTTAAGCATCGTGTAAACACAGAATAGGACTCTATGCTCCCTGAGACAGGATTAACACTATGTCTGAGTTTGTAGATGATCCTGAGCTCATTTTCATCCCATGTCAAAGTACTCCAGAAGGACCTCACAAAAATGAGTGGGCTAAGGGTGGGCCTACACAGTGGTGAACTCAGAAGTGGCAGTTGCAATTCAGGAAAGAGATTTTAGATTTATCAATATTTCCCTGAAGTCATTGGTTCTGCATGCAGTGGTAGCCAAAAAAGCCAAAAAGGTTTCAGGATAAAATCAAGAGTATTGAGAACAAGACAGAAAGCAGAGTTTTGGTGTCATATAAAATGGAGAAGCAACCATATCCTTGAAGAGTATGTGTTGTTCTGGCCTCTGCATCTCAGAAAACCGGTAGGGATACGTTACTAAAATGCTAGAGGGGACAGAGCAGCTGCCTTACAAGGTGAGTAAAAAAGCTTAGGACTCTTCAGTTTGGAGAGGAGAAGAATAAGAGATGATATGATCAAGGTTTACAGAAGATTATAATGACACTGGTTAAGGCAAATGCAGAACATTTCTTATTCACCAAATTCTTCAGTATAGTGGGTGCTGGGTAAAAATAATTGTAGATCAATTTCAAACATTTCTTAACACAGTGAGAAGTGAATTTCTGCAATATGCTGCCACAGGAGGTTGTGAAGGCAGACAGAATCAACAGGCACACAAATGGATTTAAAAATTCATAAGTAACAGATCCATAAACAAATACTGAAAAGGAGCACATCTCCAGCACAAATGTATGTGCACATTAGGGCATATACGGAGAACATAGCACATAAAGTGGTGAGACTCCTTTGTTCTTCCTAAATATCCCATCTTGATGTCACTACTTTTCCCATTTCTAAAATCACTACGGTAGCAGCAATACCAGACTCTGTGGAGCTAGCTCCCAGCCTATCTCAGTCCCAAATATCTATCTAAAGTTCCCAAACAAAGGACTATCACCTATTAAAATATTATTAGTTTAATAATCTTCTTACACCACCATCTTCTTTATACTCCCCCCTTCATATACTTAAACATCTTGATAAGATTCCCCCTCAGGAGACTTCTCTCCAGACTGAAGTGTCACAGTTCTTTCAGCTTTTCTTCATATGAGAGATCCCTACCTGCTCATGGTCTATAGTGTACAGTCTTTCTATTTTTAGTAGCCTTCCATTTATATACTTAGGACCCCATTCCCAATCCCCTATAGCAACGGTGTTTAGACTGGTCTCAGAAGGTTGTCCTTTTTTTTTACACACAACCCAGAGATCAATAACAATCAGGTATTTTCCTTGAAAAGATCCCAAATTCTCCTTCAGGCAGTCAGAGCACAAGCCATCTCCTTTAGCCAGTCAGAACATAAGTCAAACATCAGCTACAGGTTTCTCCTGGTGGA
>JAUBNY010000001.1:12583359-12607220 GCA_032275445.1 Crypturellus soui
GCAGTCAGAGCACAAGCCATCTCCTTTAGCCAGTCAGAACATAAGTCAAACATCAGCTACAGGTTTCTCCTGGTGGAACTGTCCTATTCCTAATACCTTCCCTGTGGGGCTAACTCAGGACCTTCTTCCAGAATGACAACAGTCCTTTCATGTAGTGTTCCAATCTCTTTGGACTATATCCCAATGCCCTAATCATCCCTAATCAACTTTTGAGGAAGTAATTTGACTACACCTGATAGAAATTATTGGGTTTTTCATTTCCAGACTTCTCTCAGTTACCTTAATAGAAGTGTTCCAAGTGGAACATTTACACAAGCATTCATAACCCATAATCCAAACACTGTGAGGAACTTGGAGGAAGGCATAGCATAAAAATACAAAGTGGTGCAGGTACCATGCCATGTCTTGTAGAGCAGTGGCTTCTCTTGCCATAGTTTCTTGGAAATCCAGTGCATTAAGCCAGTTTGGCATCTGCCTTGTACAAAACAAACAAAATCAGGATTTTGAACTGTTTGTGAAAACAATATTGTGCTTATAAAAGAACCAAAAGATCTTAATTTCTGTTCGTATGAGACTTACAGTGTTGTGCAAGGACATTCTGTTCCTGTACAAAGCAATGATTTGTAGCTTCTTACAAAGTGGAGTAACCATACTTACCTCAGATATTGCCTCAGGTATTAGACTATACTGAAATTATCCAAGTGCGTATGGTTAACTGTGGAAACTAGACTTTCTCAAGTGTTTTCTCTCATATTTACAAGGCTCACATTTAAATTCTGACTACACTACTGCAACACACCACTGGATTGCAGCTTAAACCTTAGAGGGTGAAAATCCTTGACAAAGTGTTGTTGTAGCTACGTATGTTGACACGCTGACTTTGATGCTCTGATGTTCCAAAGGTTTCCGACTTGCTCATTCTTTGAAGTGAAGCCTTAACCTATTAGAAACTCAACTATTTGAAACATTGATCTTTTGAAAAAAAAATATTTTATAATCTCTTTACAATGGTATACATTTGATCTGTTAGAGGATTTATGATGGAAAGGTGTAAATCCTCCATTACATTGGAGTTTCTTATGTGATTTTTGCGAATTAAAAAAAAAGTGGCAAGAAGGAGGAATTCTTTAGAGAACTTCCATGCCTTACCAGGACAGCTATAGGCTGAGGAGCTAAAATTAACTTGAAAGTGGCAGAAATTAAATTAGATAGTACACTGCTACACACACATTTGGCCAGTTGTAAGTAGTACATTATATACTTAAGCCAAATACAATATTTCTCTTTTCTTTTGCTACAGCAAGCCAATCAATCTATCATTACTTTTTTATTTTAGAAACATATTTCTAAGATCACTCTACCCATCTGTTAAAATAAAACTCCAGAAGGAGAGATTTGTTTTGTAAGTGTTCAGTATTCACTAATACATGTATTATATTATATTTCATAGGAATATTCAAAGGAGAAAACTGTGTGTCAAAAGCACAAAAAAAGCAGACAGGCTTCTCATCAGTCAGCATTCTTAGTAGCCAGGAAAACAAATCCCCTTAAGAAATTCTGCAAGAATGACCTCTACATTGCATTAATTTTAGCCCCTATCATCTAATGCAGGATGAAATGTGATTCTGCTGTTACCGCCTTTAAGGAATCTCACATCCTGGCTAGCTTATGCATTTGAAGCACACAAATGAAGAGTCCTTGAAGAAAGACTCTTTATACCTCTAAGCAGTACACACTCATGGCTCAAAGTGGCATAAAAGGATGGTTGCTTTTATTCTCTTGTCTGGGAGGTGTGCTGCATCCCTGAGTGCAGGGGAGTACAGAGGAGGGAAGCAGAATGCAGGGAGGTCAGATGTTCACTGTCCTTGGAGTTTTTTGTGAAACTATGAGCTCTTCAACCATTCTTCAACAACCTTAAAAAGGAAAGAAACTAGATTTATAGTCACATAAAACTGACAAAGATTGTGTCCATTGATTTTAGTATTTTTTGCCCTCTAAATCTTTTATGTATTTGTCCAACACTATGAACAGTTATGTCTTTTCATAATAGTAATAACTATTGTTATTATTGCTCTTAGGATCAGTGTACTAATCAATGGATGGCAAAACTCATTGATTTCAATAACCTAGAAAATGTAACACAAAATTCCAGAGTATGTTAACTTTGTGTTTAAATTATCTATCTATGCATAGGCATGTATATCCATATATAAAGAAAGGGAAAATTAGGTGATCTAATAGGTTATCTACCTAATAGGTCACCACCTTGTAAATATGAGATAACTTTAAGCAAATTGTGCTATTGCAATATTTAAAAAAATATCTTGAGCCCATTTTAAACAAAACAATATTATATATTGAATTGTGAAGAAAACAATTCTTTGGTCAGAACATATTTTCAATACCAAAATTCCTTCTGGCTACAGAATCTTTAGAAGGTGACTCAAAGACAACAGATAAAACTAAGATGTTATTGAACATGTAATTGAACTGAAAGAGAAAGGGTCCAGCTCATTAGAGACTCAAGTCAAGAGATTTCAGAGTGGACTTTTCCTAAAGTCTCCTTTGACTAAGAAAATAATTCAGTTGCAGTTTTTTTCTAAATTATATCACAGAAATGATATGGGAACCTAATTTCAGGATACATCAATTAAGTTTCCAACCAAAAAGGCCATCTGCTGTAGAGAAAGACATAGGCTCTTTTCTCTCTCCAGTGAGCTTTTTGTTTTTTACTATGTGGGCTCTACTCCAAGAAGACTGCAAGTTTCTAATTGATAGATGGTAGCAGAGACAGCTACCATCACTCAGTTCCACCACACCACTTACCTAGGTTTGGGCTTTCTCACTAATCTATGACCATAATAAGGATTTAGATTTCATTTCTCACAAGAATTATTCACTGTATTTCATCACATCCCTTCCCTTTAGTTCTCATTAACTCTTCATGTGATTGTAAGTATCAGATTAATAATAAACATGGTGAACTTGACATGAAAAGTGATTTTCCCACCTGACTTCCCTACACAATTTAGCAATTTGGGAGTTCTTGATTTCATCATATTTCTCACACTGTGAAAGCAAAGAATGCTGTTAAATACCACTGTGATTCAGGATTATTCATCAGTTAAGTGATAATCTATATTACACTATTTTATATGACTGTAATTTCAGATTTTATGGTTACAGACCAAAATTAATGTCGTCAAAAAGCACAGCTAAAATTAAGTATATATTGGAATCCATATTTACAACAATAATGAATGGCATAATCCAAAAAGATTTGCCTTTGTGATGAAAAAACTTAAAGATGATTTAAATAGCAATTTTTATTTTTCATGAAAAGGGAAAGTGTTAATTCAATCACAGATACTTAGAACCTCTTGAATTCTTGAGGCTCCATTTTGAATGACACAGTTGACTCACAAACTTTCACAGTGTCTTTGAGAAGTAGAGTTACAAATGACTGACACTTGCTATCACAAATAGACACATCCACAAAATGTGTTCTTTCTCAAACAGAGCAGAAGGCAACCCCCTGGCCATAAAACTCTGAACCTTTATCTGGATGGCATCATGAGGCTCAAATTAGAATAGGATAAGATATAGAGACTGCGTGACTCAAACATACTATCAGTCAGTTTAAACAAAAGGAATATCAAATCAGAATATAAAATCAGCCCCAAAGGGGTAGACTGACAGGTTTTGAGAAAGGACACTTACAAAAATCTAATAGCATTGAGGCTTAGGAAAACACTGGCAATGTATATTGATGCAAGCAGTTTTATCTTTTTATTTTATTGCATTCTATGATTTGAGCATAAAAAGTGAAATATTTTCACATCTAAAGAATCTGACCCGATGTCAGTATCTATATTCACCTCTGAAATAACCATCCTATCCTGAAAAACCTTTCCCTTCAGTCCTGGGATTCACAGAGAATATTGTGAATGATGGCGAGCGTGGAATAAAAATCCAATCTACAACTCTCATTAACCTCTTTTCATTCTCTTATAATTTTGTAATTCAAAAGAAAATTTTAAAAGCCTACTTTTCTCAGAATAGTAAATGTAATCCATCTTGACCTGTTTCATTCTGTGTGCAAAAACATATATCAGATTGTCTTACGGTGTGAACTTCTGATGTGAAAATGATGGGGATGCACATCATAGAATTAAAGAAAAGCAGGCAGAAGGGGAGAGATCTTTTTAATATTTTTCCTATAATTCTTATACATAGACAGCTTTAAC
The DNA here is from genome assembly GCA_032275445.1 of Crypturellus soui. Classification (NCBI taxonomy): domain Eukaryota; kingdom Metazoa; phylum Chordata; class Aves; order Tinamiformes; family Tinamidae; genus Crypturellus; species Crypturellus soui. The sequence goes on from JAUBNY010000001.1 coordinate 12,587,607, forward strand.
AAGCAGCAGGTGTTTTCTTATCTTTCAAGGATAATCAACAAATTACTTTCAACATATATCTGTCAGCTTTGTCACCACTTTTTCAGTGTCTGTTATTTTTACATGCCAGGATCTTTAGTATAGGTTAGTCTCCTGACAGATATTACAGCCTCTTCTCATCACCTTTACTTCAGCAATTTTTAAAAACATGGAAGTCAGATCTTTTATTTAAACACGTTTTTCTTTAGGAGAATTGTATTTTCAACTTAGGAATATTAGAAATTTTGCTGACAAGTCTAGTGCTTCAGGACTTTAGATAACCCAGAGTTGTGATTTTGTTCTTGCCTTCTAGTGTAGATTTTTTCAGTTGCTGAATTATGATGACATACTAACTAAAGGTGTCACATTTCTTCCAGCAAAAGAAACAACACAAGGCTATGAGTCCAGCAGTGCTAAACATCTGTATGTGCGGGAATACAGAAGAATGAGGAAGGAAAGGCATCTCCTGTCATGGAAGCATAAAAACTTCCAATCTTAAATTCGTATCTCTATCCCCAAAATGGGCCCCAGATTAAAAGTGCGCAGATGTAAGAAATCAATTATTCTTAACCAAGGAAGTTAATATAACCTTGACCTAACCACAAACCAAGTAAAGGATTGGAAGGATGACCTCTGTTAGGTCCTTCATAACCAAAGTCATTCTATGGTTCTTTTTTTCGCTCTACAGCGATACCATCCCTGCCACTCAGGAGAGATCACGTCCCTAACTGCCTTGTCCTGTAGTCTCTTAGCACTTCTTTGTCTACAGCCACCATTCTTCATCCTCCTTCAACTTAAAACATATCCCATAATAGTATTAGCACCTTCACTTTCATCAGTGCTCCCCGTCTCAAACACATTAACACTTCTCTTACTTTCCCCTCAAATTCTTTCGCTGCTTAATATCCTGATACGATCCCACAACCTTTCAAACATTTCTTCCTGATAACCAAAATCTTATCTTGCCCACAACTCAGCTCTGAGCCTACGTGCTTCTTGGACATTGCTGCTGGTCACTCTTGAAGTCTATGACATCCTTGTGCTCCCTGCTACAGCCACACTAGCCAACTCCTTTCCTGACTCACCTTTCGCACCTTGCCCCCAAGTGTTGCTACAGGTGGTAGCTTCAAAAATCTAGTCACAATTTTACACTTCTAAAATATGTGTTTAAAGAATCCTTTGAGAGAGAGAAAAAGAAAAGGGACATGATTGGGAAAAAAGTTTTTGTTTTTTTTTTTAAAAATCCTAGTTCGATCTTCACTGCAAACTTTTTTTACTGTTTTTTTTTTGATATATAGAACACTGTTTCTTCAACAAATCCAAAGTCATAGACTTCTGTACCAAAGTCTGTGCCCAACAGAAGTACTAAGACTACATTTAGTATGCTCTCTTAAGACACAGTCAAGCTCACAATTTATCTGATCAAAGATAAGAAGGCTTATATCTCTTGGAGTTGTGTCTGACCTGTACCTCAAGAGTAATGAACCACACATAGATACATGAATGTTGCACTAAATTTAGTTTTGGACTCTTCCATTTCTAAAAGAAGATGTAGCATAGATGTTGTAAACGTGTGTGTATGTGTGTGTAGCTTCTGTTTCTGAATGCTGAAAAGAGAAAGCATCATTCAGCCTTCTGAGAAGTGACTTGCTTTCAGGTGCAGGAGCTGTAACAGTGTTTTCTCTCAATAACCTGTCTATTTTGGACATCTCCCTACGAGAGAGACATGACTGCATAATTATGCCCTGAATATTTTACTGTGAAATAAGGATCAGCTATTTCATTTATAGATGATGGGAGCCTGGACTATTGCAAAGCCACTTTCTCTGAGTATTTTCTTGGCCTCAGCAGAATTATATCGAAAATATCTGGGTTAAGCAGAAATTAAGAAAAAATACGTAAGCAATGTATGTATATGTTCCTCTTTTGGAACACATCGGATTATATGACAATTACATTCCTTTGGAAAAGTCATAAAGAGTTTACAAAGAAAAGGTAGAAGAGTTTGAAATGTTAATGGTCAACAAATAAAATTATTCTAAATTTTGGACTTTTAGATGAGACATTATGCAATAAATCCTGTATAATGTGTACTCTGGAGTGAAATAAAACTACTTATTGAAGAGATACACTTTGCCTGTGGTTAATTACAATGGGCTTTTTTTTACTTGGCTTTTTTTTTGAAAAAAAAATTCATAACATATATTTTGTCACATATGGCATCTTTTTCCTGTAAATCTCTATAAAATCCTATTTTTAATTACAAAATGATTTTATTTCTCTGGAATGCGTGCAGATCTTTTAACTATTTATATCTATATTTTTAACTAAAAATGACTGACTGTATCACTAAACCACAACAGAAAAGGTGAAATATTGTCACAATGACTGTACCTTTTAAAAAATATTAGCATTCAACTTTCAAGCTTTCAACTCTGCAACTCTTTCTATTCAACTCTTTCTATACCTTGAAATAATTTTATCATAAACAGAAATCTGTTAATCTGCTAAATAATTCTACTATAATAAATGGCAGAACATAGATGGCAAGGTTAGACTGAATATCTAGCTACACAAACACAGTACTAATCATTTGTCCCCACATGAGTTTATGTCTAATAATAAAGGCTACATGGTTCACACATTTGCAGACTCTGTAATTTTCACTGTATATTTCACTTAAAGAGGAAAATAGCTGAGTGCATGTTGCTTGGGTAACTGAACTGTGAATAAGTTTCTGTCTGTTTTTGCTGATGCCATAATGTGTGCCTTTAAATTGAATAATGATGAAATCTAAAACTAAAAGCAGGTTTGAGGTCTGTGTAATTATAAATACACAATATCTGACTTATGTTTTAAATTTTATAGCAGATTTATGAGCATTAAAAGGAAATAATATCAATAAAAGCAACTTGCCATAAACTAGAATCTCTGGGAACATGCAGAGTTGTTCCAAAGCAGAAAGAAAGCAGCAAGATACATTTTCAGGGCAGGCTCTTTTTTTCTATTCCTTTTTTTTTTTTATCAGTATTAACAAATGTCGAGCTGGTGTTACTCAACAATGCTAAAAATAACAGCTCTTAATGAAGCAGATTTACATTAGCAATTAGAAGATTTGCATATGCCCATGTCTTTCAATGATATATAGTATACAACTAGCTGTAAAGCAATAAAATATTTTAAACAGTGAGTGCCCATTCTGATATGTGTAGATCAACAGGTATTCAACTGGAAGAAAAGCAGTATTTTCAGCCTATCTTGATTTTACCTAGTCACCTTCTCAGCTTTCACGATTCCTTCCCTTCCAATTATCAGTTCTAGCTCAATTCTCAAGTAAAATCTGTATCTTGAAACAAAAGGAGTAAAATTCATCAGCATTAAAGATTATTTAAGGATTCACTAAAGAATCATGAAAGATTAAAACCACTCATTATAAATTGATTGTTGTTATACCAAATGGTACTATTATTCTATTAGAAAGTTCTCAAGGCAGCCTAAGAATATAATTGCATGACCATGCAATTACAAAGTCTTGTAAAACATGAATAATAGGCATGTTCTATTTTTGTGCAAATACTTTAAGCTGAAAAAAAAAGTTTACTTCCGAGATTTGACTCAGTGCAAATAAATTGTACTCTGCTAAGATCTAAGTATTTGCTGTCCTCATGATTAATCCTATGCTTGTCTAGCACTTTTCTAATGTGTATTATCTATTAAAATAACAGACACTTAGTTCAGTCCCAAAGAGCTTGATATAACAGGATATAGAGACCAGAAAGGGAAAAAGTTCAAGACAAAAAACTAAAGACAATAAACTTGTATATATCCTTATCCTCCAGGTCCCATGCAAGGAACAGTAAATATCCAAGAATGGACATGGGATGAAAAATCAATGGGCAAACCATGGATAGCCTTGAAGCAAAGTAAAACTTGCACCATCTCATCACTTATCTCAGAGGAAAATAGTAATATTTTCTTCCCATTTATACTTTTAATCCCTTTCTAAACCATTAGAGAACTGAGCCCTTGGATCCCCCTGCCATCACAAAGCAGCAACAGTTCTGCTAGCTCTGTTTTCTGAAAGTAGGAAAGTCTTGCTGCACAAGAAAACGTGGAAGAGAAAGATCATGAGAGCAATGTTCTTGGTCAGGTTTCAGAATTCAGAGTACTTGGAGGGAGGCACTGAAATTGTTATGTAGCATGGAAACCTTTCCCCTTTTGAAGGAAGGAACATGAGAAAAACATCCCAAGAGGAAATTTGCAAGAATAGTTTCAGCTTTGTGCTGTTCTCTCCATTTTTTATTCCCAGAAATAGGGAAGATATGACTAGATAACTCAAACCTAAAAGAAGATATTTGCTAAAGTCATTACGAGGTTATTTTCCCATAACCGTAATGGTTAGTTCTAGGGGGTGTTTGATACATTTCAAGCTATACAGTTACAGTAATAAAGCAGCACCCAACCTTGTTAAATCTGTTAGTTCCTCCAAAGTACTGCTCAGCTTTTCTAAGTAGATGAGTACAGGTAGTGATTTTAGATACATTCATTATACTTAGAAATTACATAAATTACTTTATAACTGATTGTAAAACAGAAAAAATGAGTTTTTTTTAAATAAAGCTATACATTTAGCTGCTTACAAAATATCTTCTATAGTAGATGCAATTTGCCGAAATGCTGACATGGCTAGGACTAAGTGACACATACTAGAGAGCAATAATAGTGCAAAACAGTTCAACAATTCTCCATCCAGCTTTACTTTTTTTCTTAACAATCAAGAAATCATAAATGATATGCAGATTTTGTATAGTAGAATCCCATTTGTGCATAAAAATAACTCTTTAATGAACATTTTATTCAAAAAAAAGTTATATATTGAAGGATGGATAAACTCTTTGCTAGCTGCTCATTGTTCAGCATCATTTATTTGGTTATACTCCAAGTCACATGTCAGAAAATATATGAAAAATATTCTCATTCTAACATTCCTATTGTTTTAATGACTATATGATGATATAATCATAGAATCACAAAATCATTATGGCTGAAAAAGACCTTCAAGATCATCATGTCCAGACATAAACCCTTCAAAAACAGACCCCTAAGTGCCTCATCTACACATTTCTTGAACATTGCCAGAGATGGTGATTCCATCACTTCCCTGGGCAGCCTGTTCCAGCGCTTGAGAATTTCTGTGTGGAAATTCTTCCTAATGTCTAACCTGTACCTCCCCTGGTGCAACTTGAGGCCATTTCTTCTTGTTCTATCAGTGGTTATTTTGGAAAAGAGATCAACACGCACCTCACTACAAACTCCTTTCAGGCAGCTGTAGAATGATAAGGTCTCCTCTGAGTCTCCTCCAGACAAAATAACCCCAGCTTCTTCAGCCACTCCTCGTAAGGTCTGTGCTCCAGCCCCTTCACCAGCTTCTTTGCCCTTCTTTGGACATGTTCCAGCACCTCAGTATGTTTCTTGTAGTGAGGGGCCCAAAACAGGACACACTATTTGAGGTACAGCCTCACCAGTGCTGAGTACGGGGGAATGATCACTTCCCTAGTCCTGCTAGCTACACTGTTTCTGATACAAGCCAGGAGAGTGTTGGCCTTCTTGGCCTCCTGGGGACACTACTGGCTCATGTTCAGCTGGCTGACGACCAACACTTCCAAGTGCTTTTATGTCATGCATCTCTCCAGCCACTCTACCCCAAGCCTGTAGCACTGTATGCGTGGCTGCGACAGAAGGGCAGAACCCAGCACTTGGTCTTACTAAACCTCATACAGTTGGTCTCTTCCCATCAAGCCAACCTGTCCAGATCCCTCTGCGGAGTTATCCTATCTCAAGCAGATTGATTCTTCCTCCCAGCTTGCTGTCGTCTGCAGATTTGCTGAGTGCGCACTCAATCTCCTCATCCAGATAGCTGATAAAGATATTAAATAGGACTGGCCCAAACACTGACCCCTAGGGGACACTGCTCATTACCAGTTGACAGCTGGATTTAACTCCATTCACCACCCATCTTTGGGCTCAGCCATCCAGCCAGTTCTTCATCCAGTGAAGAGTACACGTAAGCCATGAGCTGACAGCTTGTCCAGGAGAAGGCAGTGGCAGACTGTGTCAAAGGCCTTACTGAGGTCTAAGGAGACCACATCCACAGCCTTTCCCTCATCCACTAAGTGAGTCACAAGGTCGTAGAAGATCAGGTTGGTGAGACAGGACCTGCCTTGCATGAACCCATGTTGGCTGGACCTGCTCCCCTGGTTGTGACACACATGCTGTGTGGTGGTCCTCGAGATGATCTGCCCTATAATTTTCCCTGATATCGCGGTCAGGCTGACAGACTTATAGTTCCCTGGATCCTCCATACGACCCTTCTTGTAGATGGGTGTCACACTGGCCAGTGTCCAGTCATGTGGAACCTCCCCTGTTGACCAGGACTGGTGATAGATAATGGAGAGCGGCTTTGTGAGCACTTCTGCCAGCTCCATCAGAACCCTCGAGTGGATCCCATCCAGTCTCATAGACTTGTGGATGTCCAAGTGGAGTACAGATCACTGATTGCTTTCTCCTGGATTATGGGGGGTTTATTCTGCACTCTATAGGTGTCTTTAAGGGACCAAGTACCTTGAGGATAATTGATCTGAGTATTAAAGATTGAGTTAAAGAAGGCATTAAGTACTTCAGTCTTATCCTTATCCTTAGTGGCAATATTCTCTCTTGCATCCAATAAAGAATGGAGATTTCCTTGGCCCTCCTCTTCTTGTTAATGTATTTGAAGAAGCATTTTTTTTTGTCCTGAGAAAACCCTGACAAAAATCCTGACAAAATCTAATGGATTTACCTGGGCTAGAGTTCAAACAATTCTTCTAGATTGGTCTGATCTAAACCTAATTCAAGACCTAGACAACTTAGCATTTAATCATCCTATCATAGTCAATTCAGCCTGTAAGTACAGACAATCTCAAAGCAGGTTGTCACCAATCTTTGGATCTCAGGGCAAGAGATGAATGGAATATGAAAGGAATTTGGAAGGGAATGTGGAACAACCTGGTTTATAAAGGAATTAAAAATAGTAATTCTTTCCCCCTTCAGAAATCTGCTCTGACCAGAAAACTTGTAATGTGAACCAGTGAACGCTCACACTTGTTAAGTGCCTAATTAACCTTACTGGGGTGTAGAGGCTCTCTGGAGCAAAGGGAAAAAGGAGAATAATCCAGCCCAACAGTCAGACTGCATTGACTTGCACTACTGAAAGAACACAGCTTAAAATAACAGTGTTTTTATCAGGCTATCTAAAGTAAAGTTCTTTTGGAAGTGATAATATCCTTCTGAATTCTAGTAACTTAGGAGCAACTCTCTCAAGTTGGTTTATCAACAATCCAACAGTGCCATCTATCAGATTTCATTAACATTATATTTTTGCTTATGGTAGCACAAATATATGCATCATTCTCTAGTACTAAACACTTGCAAGGTTTAAATTACTGAAATGTACATAAAAAAACATATCATATCATCATTTGTATACTAAATTCAGGAACACAAAGCTCTAGTTAACTGAAAAGGTACAAATGCATTTTACATACAGTACAGGGATAAAGGTATTTTTCTGTATTCTATCAAGAAGTTAAAAAGAAAAAGCAGATTAGTTTTGCTTTTAAAAACTGCTACTTCTCTTTCTTAGAGATCAGTTATATTCACCAAATAAGTTACCTTTTCTTGTTCTAGTAACATCAGCTGTCACAAAAGTTTGAAATCCTCTCTGAAGCTTGCAATCTAGTAGCAGAGGATACTGAATCAAATAGGAGTCAAAATAAAGTTTGTAACATAAACAAAATATTTTTTAAAATCTAATTTCTGAAAAAGCTACTATTACCATAAAGTATGTCTCCTCTTGTCCCAAAGCTAAATTCAGGAAGTGTATTGGAATGCAATTAAGATTTCAAAAATTGGATACACCTATGACTTATCTAATTTTCAATTTAACCTGTAAATTTCAGTTTCCTCTCTTTAACTGAATGAAGCTACACTGAGGAAATATAACATAATTTAAATGGAGACATTTGTAATAATTGCAGGTGATTCAAAGGATAGGCAATACTCCCAATAGACTCAGGTAGGAGAAGTAAGATGTCACCCGTGCATCTTAATAAACAATATTGCTTCTTCTCAAAATACATTGAGAAATAGCACATCATTGTTACTTTTCAGCAGTCAAGAAAAACCACTTTATGTTAACCCAGAGTAATAGCTGCCCCTTTGTCAATGTACAGTTGTAAACATACAGTTACAGGACAGTAAAAATCACCTCTTTGTAGTTAACTCCATTCACTACCACACAAGAAGGATTGTATCTCCAGCTCAGTAAGCATCTTGGAGCTATAATAGACAGATATGCAGATGTGGATAGTTCTGTGATGGAGTGGGACCAAAAACTAGATGCTTCTGGTCTTGAATTTATGTGATGAGCTTTATTTCAGTCCACAACTACTCTGAAAAGACCGGTAACTGGATCCCAATGAGCAAATCATATTAAACACTATTTGACAAGTTATATGAAATTCATTGCATAAATTATTCAGTAATATTTTTCTTTCTTTTGCCAACTTTATAGACACAGTAGAACAATTAGTAAATTATTCAGAGATGGATAAATCTCTCTTCCAGTTCACTGGTGTTTAAACAATCATCTAGATAGTGTGCAAAATATTTTATTCATCAGCAAAATATCTAAAGTTATTTACAAATTGAACCAACATCTGAAATTTATGACCAATCACTGATACATTTAAATGACATTATTTTAAAGCAGACCCCCACAACTCAAAATGTAAAGAAATATTTAAACAGAAATACGTCTTTTGCAATGAGAAGAGAAATTAATTCTGTCAATAACTATTAAATAATTGTTTCTTCTGTTCTTTTCTGGGCAACCTCAGTTGAGAGATCTGCCTGAATAGTAAACTCTTTAACTTTGGCTTAGACACCTAGTCTACTTTTGGGGAAGATGAATTTTATCTGATACTTGGAATCAGTGGACTACACGTATTCACAGTTTAATCAATATTGTGCATTACAAATAATCAAATACCATCTTAAAAAGGCATATAAAGTGTGATTTTCAAAAACCTACACTGGCCTATCTCTGCCCCCATTAAAGTCAATGGGAGTTTTATCACTGACTTATGGGAGCAATAAAGCAGCAGAAAGGGGATAATTTGAAAGCTTCTGATGTAGCAAATCTGGCAACATCAGCTCAGGGCTGAGCACTTTGAAAAGTCTTATCCTCTATCACAAAACCTCAAACTGAAATCTAGTCTTAACTATTGTCATGCATTCCCAAAATATGCAACTGAGTTGTGTAGATAGAGCTAATTTGTATCCATATGTTTATTTTGAACAGTTTTTGATAAAGGAGAAATGAGAACTTCCCATTACAGTTTTTTCCCCATTACACTCCACAAGTCAAGCAATTAAATTTGTTAGAACAAATCTTGAAATGTCCCTCAAATTTTTATTACATTATTTTAATTGATATTAAAGCTTGGCTCACATAGACTAAATCCAGGCAATTGTGTGCATTAATATTAGCTTAACATCGCCACAAGCCTCTGTTCAGAACAGAAACAGAAACTGCTTGTGCAGTTTACTCTGACTGGGGAGAGAGTAATGTATTTTAGATGAAGGACAGAGAGGTCAAAGACAATATTGTTAAACCCTCAAAACACATTTTAATCAGACACATTTTCTGTTATACACAGAAACTGTTCATGACATCCACCATATGTTTTTGTCCTTTCTACCATGTTCTAATATAAGAAAGGTTCTATCATAATGAACTTGAATTTGGTCAGTTTGGGGGAGACCACAGTGTGGGTCATTCAAATGCTTGCTTTACACTACCTCTGTTTAAGATCAGCATGTCTGAATAGACATGTACCCAGATGCAGTGTGCAACCAGGGATTGACCTTCTGTGTTAGTATATTTGCAGCAAACAGAATTCTGCAGTAGCATTTGACAGAAACAGTGCACTATTTTAAACAGTCCAATGGAAAAAATCTTTAGCAAATGCTAATACAGATATGCAACAACTACAATCTGAGCACAGTGCAGCAGTCCCCTGTTTATAACCAAACACATTGACATTCAGTAAACAGTGTTGCATAAAATTTCATCTCCCTGTAGGGAAAATTTAAACTTATTTCATTATTCCTTTGGAATATTTTAAATGAGAAAAAAATGAAGATAAAGTGCTGTTGACCCTAGGCATTATAAATGCCATTAAGGCTCTCTCTCTGCTAGGCACATCTGTTGCTTTTCAGGCCAGCTATTCATTAACCTTATTAGCACCAGCCCCTATAGCATTGAATTGACATTTCCCTGGTTAATATGGAAAGCCCATTTCTTAGCAGACATGGAAAGGTTGATTAAAGAATTTGTATGAATTGTATAATAGATGCAGCAGGATAGAGCAACACCTGGTCTGTGGTCTGCCAGATCCGACGTGAAATTCCATCCTTTGGGCTCCTAGAGTACTACGCTGTTCTTATGTATTAAAATTCAGCTTTGCACAGCTACTCTCCTAATCAAATCACCAGAAAATCAGTCTTCTTGGCGTCAGTAATAATCTCTATCTGTTGCAGCAATATAAATCCTACCGGTATACTATGGAATTTTGTACTAGATTTACTGATGAGCTGAAAAAAACAACAGCAAATGTATTCATTCAGCTGATATACGCAGCAGCTTAAAATGATGCAAAAATATAAACTGTTTATCAAATTTAACCCACTGAAAGGAAGTCACAGTAAGGTGAATGGTTTGACTTTTAATACCAATGCTTCTTCATGCTCATCATTCATATAATTTTTTACTTACAAAAAGAGCATTGTGAGAAGTTTAATTTGAGGAATGAGTTTAGAAGGAAATATTTTTCTGCCTCCATTTTAGGGTTTGGTATTGCAGGCATAAACATAATTCCAAGTATTGCTAAATTTGCACATGCCAGAACAAATGTTTCAGAAAGAAAACGATATTAATTCCTTTCAGGCAGTAAGTTTGGTGGCAAAAGCTGACAGCATTTCACATAGTAGAAAGGAATGATCAACTCTTTTCTGTCAAGAGCTTGTTTGCAATTATTTCTGTAAAACCTAGGAGTGAAAGTAAATGTACTAATGGGTTAAACTAGACAGGGATCAGTACCCTTTCTCAGCATCCCTTTGGCATTTCTGGTACATCTCCTGTCTGCGGCAATGCAAGGTAATTTTCAGATAATTTTTTCCCATAAGTAGAATGTCAGGATAATTTATAGAGGTGCCCTATTCTCTCTTACTGGTTTATTTAGTTAGAAGGAAGCCTTTTAGGATTTTAAGACTAAAATTAAGATTGCCCTCTGTAAAAACACCCACCTCAGCAATTCAGCAATGTAATTAGTTAAAAATAAGATCTGACCTACAGAAATGACTACAGTTTCTGTAGGTAGAAGGTTCAGGAAAGCATATAGCTGCCCGAAGCTCTATATCTTCAAGGAGACAGTCATCAAGTATTCTACCTCTGTTAATCATTCTGTGTCTGTTCTTGTGAAGTTATCTGTCTCTGCACTACCTCTCCTAAGCCTGTGTTATACACAGCCTCTCTTTTTGCATTTGAATCATTTTCAACCATCTCTTGCAACCAAGCATTAGGTGATGCAGGGAAAAAATATAAAGAATATATGCTATAGAATAAATAAATAGATATGCTATAGAATAAATATGATCCCATGACCAGTGACATCATGAAAAGTTTTGCAGAAGCTCCAGATGGTTTAGGAGTATGAGTTCACTGCATGAGGGCATGTGTCAGTGATAGTGTTGGCCTCTTCTTCTTCCATCCCTAGTACACTGTTCTCCCTCAACACTGGGATGTGCGAAGGTGCCCAAGCACCAAGCCTGCATCTTTATTCTCTTAAAGAAATGTTGATATTTCCAAGTGTTAAGTAACCACAAAGTTAACTCAAAAGAGCAGTTTAAAAATGCTGCTTTAACACAGAGAAGGAAAGAGCAGTTTCTCTTGGAATTTCTAACACAAATGTCTAAATTTTAAAGACCCAGTTTGGGTCTGATCAAAGTCTCAAAGATTGGATGCTTGTCTGAAAATGTTGTCAAGTTTAATGTCAACAAAAAGAAAAATGAGTAAAACAATGTGATTTATTTAGATCTCAGAAACAGATTATTTATGATTTGATTCAAGAAATAGGTTAACAAATGGATTGGCTCTTATTTTAGAATCATTTTAGCTGTTAAATGCATTAAAAAAATACCTACAGCACTTTAAAAAATATCCTTAGCATTTCAGTGAGACATACAGAGAGAGGTAACAAGCCAGAAACTGCTGCTTGACTCACTACCTTCAATCCTCTACAAAATGTCGAGCTGCAAGCTGGAATTCTGCAATAAAATAACTCTCCCACTCCTGGTGCAACAAATGTTTTTGCAAGTGCTTAGTTTTCTGGAGAAGCAAGACTTGAGATATAAGCTCCCTCTTCTTATGGGAACAACAGGTTATCCAGCAATCATGAAGATACATTTATGGGAGATCTCACGTAAAAATATAAGGCACCAAAAAAAGACATCCCACACCTAGGAAACTTCTGCCTTTTCTCAGAGTGATTTTTTTTTTCTTTTCGCTACATATTCAGCTCTTCCAGCATATGTCACTGTAACTTTCTATAATTTGAAGTCACGAAGCTTGTGCTTCCTTTTTACTTGTATAGCTTGTGCTTCCCTCTAACTTGCTGCCTCATAATACAATTCTGGAATCAATATTCCTTTTAAAAAACCCTATATGTACAAAAAAAAAAGTCATTGGCCTTTATCCATTGCAACAGCAAAGGTAAAATAAAGAATGTGCAGGAAAAGAGAGACATTTTCAACTCTATTATTTAGAGTATTTCTTGTTCTTCTGCAGGCCTTGGTTTGCCAGCAGAGTGAGATCGAGCACAAAATACCACCTTGTTAGTGCTGTTAAGAATTACCTAAGTATTAGAGGAGAATATTTCATATATTTTTTTCTAGATAATTGGAAAAATAATCTCTTTTTCCCTCAAATAAATAGGGAAAAAAATCACTATTTCAAAACAATTGTTCACAGAGTTTCGACTCTGTCCAAAAAAATACCAGAATGTAAATATTTTATTTATTTTCTTTAAAGCCATGGAAGTTCATCTCATATGCAGGAGAATTTAATGCACATTTCTTAAATAACCTATTTGAGTGCATATTACTCAAATACGAAGAAACTCTTTCCATATAAAAAAGAAGAGGGTACGGTTCTCAATCTTATAGCAATTGAAGAGATGGACTGTCAAGGTTTTAAACATGCAGGGAGCAGGTGAGTTTGTACTGCTGATAGCAAAAAAAGGCAACCCAATAACTGCAAAGCCTTCCTTGTGAGCTAAGTTATGTAAATTGAAGATTGCCCTTACTGTCAGCAGGTATATTATTTCGAAGAAGATAGACAACTGTGTTAATCTCCCTTCTGCTTAATCCCTGCCTCTCCACAAATCATCATGTCGACAGTTTAAACAGATTTAGATGTGACTGAAATCAAGAAAAGGAGATAGTCTCAGGATGCTGGGGCTGATGCAGGCCTCCAAGAGGTAATTGTGTTTGTGGTAGAGAGAGAGTGCAGGAGAGAGAGTAAATCTAACAAATCTAACAAAGCAGCCCTCTGGCCCAGCCCTGAGGATCAAATCCAATTCTACCAAGATACACGTTAAGCCCTGTCTATCACAGCTTTGCCCTTGAAAAGACAAATAATGATGAGATTCACCTCGTTCTGCTCATCTCTAAGAAGGAGCGACTGAAGACACTTAAGTAACCTGAACTATTGCGCATATTGAATATCTTTCATTATTTAATTGTTACCTTAGAGTGGGAGCAAAAAGAAAGCACTTAACTCTGCTAGTCCTTTTAACCACTTGCTGTCCCTTAAGTAACAAGACATAATCACTAGAATAATAGGCAGTCAATAACAGACAGCAGGGTGGTCAGGTAAACAGTGTCTCATGCATTATGCATCTTCAGCAAATTATTTATTGTGAACTACAGCTTTGCATTTCTCCTTTCAGGCAAAAAAAGTATCCATTTCTATCTAATGCTATACTCAAAAATGTTGCCTAAAATATCCTGGAAAGACCATTTGAATCTGAAAAAAGCTCCAGTGCAACTTTGAATATTTAATCTAATTATTTTCTGATAGTATAAAAGTTAGACTCATTTTCTGTCTGTGCTAAACTCTGTCAAAATCAGTCCTTTAGGACTTTTTTTCAGTACTTAATAGTCAAGCTTTAGATGAAAGAGATTCTTTTTCAATAAGGATTACTAGCATGCTGCTCTTGAAGTTTTTACAACAGAAATCCTATCGTTTAATCATTTTAGCTTTAACTCTTATCTGATTAAATTAGCATTTGCAAGGCTGCACCTAAAATAACAAAAATAGTCTTTGAAATAATCTTCAGGACAAAGAAAATTATAATTACTTAGGTGGTCTGCATGATCACAGCTTGCAATTCTATGTCTGAGAAGAAAACCATAAAATTAATTAGTTAATGCTAGTGATACGCTTTGAAGATGAGAAGCCCTATAAAAGTGCTAAGAATTATTACAGTTATTAGATAGTGCAATTAGCCCATACTCAATTAAAAATATGAAGTAATTTCACTGAAATAAAGAAAAAGCCATTGTTTCAACTACTTGGGCCAGAACCCCAGGTTTCAGCTAATGGGTTGAGGGGAAAGCAATAGAAAAGCCAAACGGACCTTCAGTGTGCAGGATCTTGGGGCCCATTGAGACCAACCATAAGGCTGCAAATTTCAGCAACCAGTAATGTTGGTTGCCCCAGCTGAGGAACAAAGATGTTCTTCAGCTGGGGAATGCAAGGGAAAAATCCTCTCTGTCTCATCCTGCAACAAGAACCATCTACAGTATCAGGGGGACTCTCCCAGTCTAAGGAAAAACAAGGGGAAGTTTGACAAAATAACATTTTAGTGTCAAAAAGGGAATTTGTCAGAAGTGCTCTGACCTATTCTAGATGTAGAGCTTCAGTCCCTGGACCCTGAAGGTGCCTTTTTTTTGGCATGCCCTGGCACTTTGTAGAAAATGACTACATTGTATTTTAGCACTTTTATTTGTCTGTACCTTTCCCTTCGTTGTGTCCTGTGAAATATATTTTCCTGTTATTCAAAAATGCTACTATGCAGTAATTGCTACCCAGAGATTTTCTGTGGGCTTAAACTGTCTGCAACATCTGCCACAGATTTCATTCGCAACTAAGTCTCTTTACTAATGCAATTTATTCTTTTAATTTTTGAAAACATTTTGAGATCATAGGAATGAAATAGCTAAGGAAACGTGAAATATATAATACACAAAATATGTATAATAAAATTAGTATATAATTCACGGAGAATCAATTGACAATTTTAGCTTTCCTTTCTTCATTGTGAGCCAGCTTTCCTGTAAGCATTCATAATTCAGTGATACTAGAAGAATCTTTAGCTGTGGTATTTTATGGACTGTTGAATATTCATAGCTTACACTATGCATTTTCTTAAGATTGCACAGAGGACCTGCATGATGAAATTTCTATTCACCAGTTGCTACATCATGCATGAAGAATTGCTTGTCTTTACAAAATCAAAAATGAGTTTCTACTAGTACTTTCTCATCACTTTCAAGATTTGCTTCATGAAAACACACTGTTCAGTGAACTACATTACCCACACCAATACTCTAACATCGCGCAAGTGAAAAACCTCTGCTGGCATTGGCTTTAAACTACTTCTCTGTCATGGCCATCTTGAACTTTTACTGATTTTGTGTATGTGTGTGTATGCAACAAATAACAGTTTATGAATTTTGAATTAGATTTCTTTCAAAAAATGTAGAAGTTATGAATGCTCATACATATGTGGGATGATGTTTCAGTCACTGTACATGCAGAGGATATTGAAACCCAGCAATAAGCAAAGGAAGATGAAGAATACTGAAAAGGAAAAAAAAAAGTCCACCCTGGCAGGGTAATAGAAGTTTGCAAAGATTTAGGGATTTTAATAAGAATTCAACTCAATAATTGGAACAAACTCAAGTTGACTATATCACTGGAAATGCAGAAAAGATCTGTGACACTACAGGACTTTTTCTCAAAGAAAAGGCTCTACAGAGATATCAAGTGCCCTAGACAGCAGACAGCGTTGCACTGGGGAGACAGATGAAGGGTGATGGCCAATTTATCTTGCCTGTGGCAAATGAAACCTCTTTAGAGACTAGAAAAGAGAAGTGGGTGTCTTTATTTTGATGCTTGCATCTTTGTTCTAGTTACTCAAATATCCCTATGAAGGCAAATTTTAAGGAGAACAAGCCTGTTTTCAGTACCTTTGTAAAATATCTGTGCTTTTCATAACTGCACCACAGTCTTTAGAGAAAAAGAAAAGAGGGAGCCAAGTATCATTAACAGTGATTAACAGTGGGCATACCACAACTTACAATGGAAGCTTTTCTGGTTTTGACAAAAATGACACATCTAATCATAGACTGCTGAGCTCTCTGCATTCCCATCAAAGCCCAGGTACTTCACTTACTTACTTAATTCTAACTTCAAGAAGTCACTGCTTCATTCAGTCTGCCATGCACAAACATGCCAGCCTGGGCACGTGCGCTCCAGGAACACATTTGATGCAGAATGTTCCATTGCCATTTGTAAGTCTAACTCTCCTAAGGCTACACACACAAACCATTGACATGAGAAGCAAGTCAAATTATCAATTCAGAAGTGAGGAAAAATAAACCATCACATTTTCATGCAATAGCATTCCCAAGCGAACACAAGATCTGAGAGGAATACAAAGAATATGTCTTGCAGTAAAAGAAATTCTCAAGATAAAAACTGTTAAATTTCCTTTGCATGATTCTCCCAGTAGTTCTAAACATTGCACTGATAAATTATTTCATTTACATGTTATGGCAATGGGAAGAGGGACTGAAATCCCAAGATTAGCTCATTAATGAAACGGATTTTCTGTGCTGACCACAGTATATAGCAATAACAACATAGCTTACTGTCATGGAATTAATGAGATTAAGAGGAAGGGACTTTTTTTCTCTCAAGTATGATAAGAAAGACTTAACTTTCTGGTGACATTGCCTTTTTGATGACATTGTAACTTTTAACAAAGTGATAAAAGTAAGTGCAGGTACTTGATTAATATTGTTGATGTAATGATCTCAGAATTCTGTAAGACCTTTGATTTAAGAACATTTTGATAACAAAATTAAAACAACATAACACCAATGTGAAACCTATTAAAGGATTAAAACTGGCTGAAAGCTTCATAAAGACCATGAACAGCTCCTGCCTTTAAACCTCTGCTGCTATTCTCCCTTGGTTCTTTCTATAAGATATGGAGAGAAGGAGAGAAAAAAATCCTTCAGAGGTCAAAAATGTAATTTGCATGCTCAGGGAAACCTTTGGGAGATTCTCTCCTGTCATAATTCCCGTGATTCAATAAAAATAAGCATATTACTAAAAATTTTATAGGGAACATAAAAGATCATGTGAAAGCTGACTAATAAGGACAGATCACTAATACTAAGGTTGGTTGCTGCTGAAATGAACACCAGTAAACATTCAGTAAGATATTTAGAATAATGCATTTAATATGGCCAAATACAAACATACTTGCACAATGAGATAATCTATCTTCCATGATAGCAACGTTTTTTTTAAGAACATAGAGATCGAGAGACCTAATTAGCTAAATACAACCACCGAATGAAACAGTTTGGTAAAGACAGGTCTTGCAAGTTTTGAATGCATAAACAGGATGGTGAGTGGGGACAGGTACTTGGCAGTGGTACAGGCACCTGCTAGGATATTCTGTTGTTCAGCTCCAGAATCTACAGTACTATGATCATGTTATTAATGTGGAAAAAGTTTATATAAAGTCAATGTATTGATTTGAAAATGCACCTCATAATAGAAGTCCCTAGATAGTTCGATTTGTCTCTGTACCTATGCGACAAAAGGACACTTCATAACAGAGGAATCATTGATCGTGCAAGTTGCTCTATAATAAGATGCAATGATGTAGATGAAGCAAGCCAAATTGAATATAAAACACTAAATAAAATAAAATAGGAAAACATTAAAATAATTTACCACTGATTATGGTAGCCTTATCTCTGGAAACACTTTCAACAAGATTGGATGTTTTTCTAAATGGAACACTCTAGTTCAAACAGGGATTAATTCAAAGAACTCTGGACGGTGTTCCACAGGAGATCATACTAAATGATCACGATGGTTCTTTCTGGCTTCTCTAATCCATGGATCTCTGATCTTGATTCAATAAAACATGAGCACACCTGCACACCACAGGCCTATCCGGTAACAGACTAAGCTTTCTCCTATTTCTACCACTGATATGTAAGCTCCTGTCCAAAACTCACAGCAAACAGAGCATTGAAGTAAATTAATATATATCTCAGTAAAAATGAATAACTCTTTTGAGTTTAGTTATGTAGGGCCAGAATTAAAAGAAGATTTAAATA
This sequence comes from Crypturellus soui, assembly GCA_032275445.1. Lineage (NCBI taxonomy): Eukaryota > Metazoa > Chordata > Aves > Tinamiformes > Tinamidae > Crypturellus > Crypturellus soui. Next base: position 12,606,213 of record JAUBNY010000001.1, read on the forward strand.
CCTAAAAAGGCAGTCTTTGAGGACAAGGAACAGATCTCCAAAGACTAATCAGTTCCCACCCTAAGCAATTCACATAAGCTTTCACTATAAGAGAGATAGGCATCCTAGTGAGGTGATGCTGCTCATCCCTATGTTGGTGTCCAGCACGGGTGCAATGACTTCCTCCCTGCTGGAGTCTTTCTCCCTCGCTGACTGTGGTGTACCATAAATGCCTAGCATAAGCTAAATGGAAAAACTTTGGAGAGCTAGGGAGGCTAAATTGAGAGTAGCTGATTTAGTGTAAAACTCTTATTCAGCCTATCTATGGCTGCTTAACGTTGGTGTTGTAACTGAAAAACAAGTGCATATATATACCAGTTAGGCAGTTAAAGATCAGTGCGATGGAAACATTTATGAGGCTGATTGATAAATCAGGGAAACTTCACTAGGAGAACAAAATGCATATTCCTAGCAGATAATTCTTACTCACTATCAATCATTGCCATGCAACATTCAAAGCATTCTGTCCTTAACAATCAAAATATCAATGCTGTGACTACACAATGCCACAGGGCTGCTGACAGCCAGTGAGCTACAACCCATGATAGCCTTAGCCACCAAGATTGACACAACCAGACCTGAGAGCTCCTCAGTGAAGGAAACTGGAACCAAAGTGGGTTCTTTCTGCTTCCTCCAACCATCATTGGTGGGTTTTGCTCCTTGCATGTCAGCTACTCCTTTTTGTACCTGATTCCTTGAGTGGAACCAGGCAAAAGAAGAAGCAACAAAACCGAGCAATTTTCACACTGTGGCCTCTCCCTCTATGGGGCTTGTCATGGGTATAATGGATGGATTGATGGATGGATTGATGGATGGATGGATGGATGCACAGATGACTAGGCAAGGAAGAGAGAAAGAAGGAAAGAGAATTAGAGAGGAGAAGGATGGAAGGAGGAAGGAAAAGGAAGGAAGGAAGGAAGGAAGGAAGGAAGGAAGGAAGGAAGGAAGGAAGGAAGGAAGGAAGGAAGG
>JAUBNY010000001.1:12611110-12625872 GCA_032275445.1 Crypturellus soui
AGCAGTATTTAGTTAGAAAGATAACATATTACATACACACATATATACATACAAATGTGTGTGTGTGTGTGTGTGTGCGTGTATATATATATATACATATATATGATTTTTATTATTGCTATGTTACCTAAATTTCCTCAGACCCTCAGAAATCTGGGAACCCTAAAATTAGAATATTGCCTGGGTTACTAGGAACATACCAGAGCTATCTTGAATCCCACCTGGAAAAATATCACTGAGATACCATAACTTAAAAAAAAAGTCTTTAAGAATCTCTATGTAAAGAAAAATAGCTAAGTTATCCTGATAAACACTAAAAAGCATTTGTTGTACCAGATAAGCAGGGCAGCAAGTTAATGCAAAAGGGAATCCTTGAAATCTTTGGTGGCAAAATCTGACAGCAGAGAGTCACCCGACAGATTCTTCCCTAGATGGTGCATACAAGACTGCAGCCAACACCACTAAAACATGCAGGTAGCCCATTTCTTCAGAATTAAGCACACAGAATTGATGACTAGGATACGTTCTGCACTGCACAGTTTGTGTAAGTATTGCCCTACAAATAAGGGGAAATGTATTCCTAATATTTGGCCTGCCTTTTGTTGTTCATGGTTTAGTTGTAAAATCTGAATCCAGAAGAGTGATATCTTTCTGGATAGTGTTCAGATTTCTGAGGCTCAATGTCAAGACACGTGAACCCCATCCAAAGGAACTATTATTTATTTGCAACATCTTTCTCTGTCAGTAAGTTAATGTAGCACTCACCAGCATGGGACTACCTCCCACACATGTGCTCCATAGCACTGCGAACTAGCAAGGACAGTCCACATAGGTGCAGGATATGCACTATGTCAGTGCAGGACAGGGATGTATCCATAATACAGAACTGTTTCATGTAACAGCTATCGCCTTAATCAAATAAAAGAAGCATAGTCACATAGTCATATAGTCCCTATGAGGACAACATACACAGCCCTGATACCAGTATGTCTATGCGAATGACATTTTGCAGACATATTTTTATCACATTAGCCCTATGATGGAGGGATGTGTTATTTGCTGATTTCTAGATTTGAAAACTAACACACAGACAGGTGAAATGAAAGATCTTAACTTAGGAGTGCGGCAGAGCAACCTCAAAAGTGATTACAGGATGTTGCCCACCAGAAATTGCTACAGACTCTGTCGGATCTGTGTGATTTATACTGGCTAAGGTTGTGGATTGTGAGTACGAACAGCATTTGTATAGGATTGAGTTCAGACATAGTTGAACAATATTTTCTTCTTATTTATTTAAGCATCTTGATATGTTTATATCATCTTGTCCATGCCCTGACCACAGATTATTATTTAATCCTTTAAATACTGAAGTTTTCCATTTCTGTTCCTTTAATTTGCATCGATAACTGCAAGATAAGTAGGATGTTTCATCACAGTCCTATTTCTTAGATCAAAATCATACTATGGCATATTCTGATAAATGTACAACTAAGCAACAGAGGTATTGAGGCCCTCATATAGTTTCAAGTAAATTCAATTTCAATTTGCACCAGTTTGTGCTAGCCCATCTTTCAGCTTTTTGGAACAGCCAAGGACTAGAAAGGTCTGTGCCCTCTGGATATAGTTTTGTACTCTGCCATAGCAAAGTTTAAGGTATTTACATAATGGAGGCTTTTGTTCCTTAATTGCTCTGGGGAAAGATCAAAATCTAATCTAGAGTATTCAGAAATGTGTATTCTGAAAGTCTCCTGAAGCTACTGTTAGACACATGTCAACTTTTAACACAGAGCAGTATCTGCATACTACTAAAATGGTTCAGAAATTTCTTATTGTGGTCAAAATCAGCATAAACTCCTTCTGATTGAATAAATTGAAGGATGATGTATTACTAATTTTTTATTCTACTTTGCTGATAATAATAATAGCTCTCAATGTAGAAACTATAAAGTCATGCAGCTACATAACTGATATTTTGAATATTTTATTTTATGCTTTCCTGGCCTAAGAGAAGCTGAAAAACAAACAGAATCTTTGAGCAGGCTTTCCACTGCTGAAACTTTTTCTTTAAATAAATCTGAATACCGAATAAGATCTCATTCACTGCCAGATGATTGCAAAAGGTTTTCTTTGAATATAGCAACCTTCAAATGTCTGTGTACTTAAACTGCCCTTAATATAGTAGCTGGACTGAACTAATTATCATGAACATCAAAGAGTTTCCAGAAATATAGTCATTAAATATTTTTTCTTTTCCTAGCTTTAAAAAGTGACTTCTGGCTTTATTAGCATAAGTTTTCTCTTTAATTGGCTGCTAATGATGATGTTTTTTCAAGGATTTTCATGGCTAGTACCGTGGGGTAAGTAAACATATAAATAGATTTGGTAAGCTCTGGGGCTGAAATCTCTGGTTAACATCATCATTATAAAGAGGATATACAATTACAACATGCATATTTGTTTAATCAACTTTGGTACTTTGCATTTCAAAATGAGTCTTAACATGACCAAAGTTATTAATGTATGCCCAACTGTAAAATAAATAGTGGGTTTTGTTTGCAGCCTGAGACAACTCTAAACAACTATTTACTGAATTTCATAGCAATGCATTGTTTAACAATAACCTTGTTTGCTATTTGCACTTTAAAATGAACTCAAAATGGAATGAACTCCCCAAGTAAGAAAACTCCTTTCAGATGACCAGGGTCTGGTGAAACAAGATCTCACAGCAACATTCATAATACACATTCTATTTTTTTTTCCAAATATTTAACTCAAGACCATTTGTTCACTGTAACCACAACTGCATTTTTTTGATACCTTCGGTGCTTGTGTACCACCCATTACTGTGCCAGAGGGTTTCAAGGGCATGATCTAGCTTCTCTACTCCAGGACTTAGAAGTACAGGCTAAACCTCCTTTTTTAATCTCCTCTTCCTGGCAATGCAGGAGGAGAGGTGTGAGGGTTGTTGCTGACACTATTTGTATCATGAAACTTGCCAGTGATGAAGCACTGTAAGCCCTGGTCCTACCTTGTCTCAGTCTAGTAGCAACAAAAGTCATTATTCTTTAGGAAAGTCACAATAGCTCCCTGTCATTGACCTCCAGGCATGAAGAAACCCCTGTCTTCCACCACGGAATGTCTTCATTTCTGTTCTTAAAAACACAGCAGCTTCTGCACTGATATTCTCGGGAAAGAATGAATCAAAATATTAGTGGATTTTATGCGCTTATCTTAGCAGCAGTGGCTTTAGCTAGAATATATTATTCTTTAATAAATGTTCTTTCTTATTCTGAAGAAGGTAACCTAGCAGAGGTAAATGTTCCCTTGCACTAGAAGAGGAAAAATAGAAGATAGTAAAAAGTCTTCTATACTGCAGACTTCCTAGGTGAAATATCCCTTTAAATCTTTAAATGTTTAAGAATTATAAGGCAAATGAACTAGCAACTCTCTATTCATCATGAATGTTGACACGGTACCGTTTTAATCAAGGTGATATTTCGATAGCCTATGAAATAAGAATGGGTGAAAGATAAACTAGAAAAGTGCGTGTTGAATAAGTTCATGTTCAAAATTTCGTGTCTGTTTGTAGTATTTTATAGTCTCCCTTTTCTATATGTTACTATGGAATATAAACCAAACTACAGAGAATTCAAGAAAATGGATATGTATCTCACTCTGTCAAAAGGAAAACACTTAACATCTTGATGAAATGAAAAAATCAGAATGACTCTTTTTATTTAGTTCCCATCAAAATTTTCACTGCAAGGAGTAAGTTCCTCTACAGCATTTAAGGAAAATGACTATTGTCCCTCAACACATCATTAGCTGCTCAGAGGCAATGGAGCATTCGGTGCCCTGCTCCTGAATAACTCACACTGAGACTTTCTCCTGGCTGTGGGGTTTGAGCATTTACCAGGCCGCTGCAGAGCATCCCCTGTGCTATTCTAATGCCTGTTAAGTTTTTCACTGTCCCATAAAACACTTTTATTTTATTTTTAATTTAACTTTTGAATGTAGTAACTCTTGTGTTTCATTTTCCTACCTTCCTGTGGAACTATGCGCAGTATTTATTACCCACAGTGTTGAAAATCCTTCTATTCTAAAGATTTTCAGCTGCCCAAAATAAACAAATTCTTATGAAACAAATTCAGATTATTCATTTTTTGTTGAAACAAGCAACAGCTTACTGTGACAAAAAAGAATCTGTTTCATAACAATTTTCCTTCTTCTCTGAGGAAGATACAACTGCAACAGTTGGATATGGCAGGCTGAGAGCACACTTTACCCTTTGCAGGGTTCAGTGTGCCCACCAGTCTCCTTGTGCCTGTAGCTATGTGAATGCTTTACAGTCTTTAGCAAAGCACCATGGCCAGCCAGCATCCTGCACTCAGCATTCAGCTCCAGGGAGATGTGCAGGTTATTAATCATGTCAGTGTTTTACCTGCTGGTGTCCTCACCTTTTCTGGAGAAAGTAAAGGTCTCTGAAATAGAATACTTTAAAGAGGATATTAATTTTGGTTGAATTCTCCTCATTTTGTGCTAGAGTGTAAGCTAAAAACTCTACTGAAGCCAACGAAATTATGTTACCAAAAAGCAGTTTTCACCCCCTAGAAAAGAGGAGCTATTTTTTTTCCAATGCATTTTTCCTATGCATCTTTATTAAAATTGAGCTGTCATACTAGGCTGCCTGCAATATTAAAGACATTAAATTAAGGGTATATGTATTCTATGGTATGTATATGTAAATGGTATATATATATATATATATATACATATATATATATATATGGTATATGTAAATGGTATACTTTGGATTTTCAGCCAAACTGAAACCATTATGATTGGCAGCTTACTAATTTGGTATAAATAGTAATTAACTTCATTCTCACAGGCTATTTTTCATCGTGTTAAAACTGTTCCTGATAATTGCTGATTTCTTTCAGCCCCTTACAAGTACAGTGTTATGAATACATAAAAATACTCAGTCTCGATTTCCTATTTTTAAGTAAGTTTCCACTTGCTGGAGCTACAGTGGAAAGCATGAAAATGTCTTTCGAATGCTTATACCTAAGGACCTAAAAAGTTTACAAAAAAAAAAACGAAAAAAAAAAGAAAAACAACTCACACTATTAGAGATAAACTGATAATATTTTGGAACCCAGTTCACATTCCATTTGAATCTTTGAAGCTGCTGTTAGTACCCCTTCACAAGGGACACCCTTGGAGCAGCGAGTGATGAATGTGAGTGGAGGAGGAAGTTCTTCTTGAAAACCAGCCTGAAAGTGCAGGGCCACCTTCATCGACCTGCTTGCCTCGATCGCCACATAATGTAGGGAAATCTTTTTTTTTTTTTTTTTTCATTTTTATTGTTTTTTTTTTCTATTAGGGTGTTTTTCTAGTTTTTTTTGGTGATAACCTCCAGAGTTCAACAGTCAATTAGCAAGTGACTGCTTTTTAAGATATTTATGAGATAGAAATGAAAGATAATTGCTTTCATGCTTTTTAGTATATGTAAGAAATAAAAGGATACTATGGACTGCAGAGATACTATTCTCCTGCAGAGAAATATTCTACCTTTAATTATTCTACAGATAATACAGCTTTACGCATAGATATATAGATTAACAGATATACAACAAAGTAAACCAAAAAACTCCCATCATGTACACATGCTGTTATGCTTCTTTCCACACTTTGGCATGAAGAGAGGCAATTCCTGGAAGATTCTAAGAGTAAAAGCAATTAACACAAATAACTGTTGACTGTTTACTTCCTATGGGGATTATTTACCTTTTGTTAAAAGCAGCCGAAAGATTTCTCATTACTTAGTATTAGTTTTTATATCACCTTTGCACGGCTATGTCGGGGTATTTAGTTTTGCTGCCATTAGAGATATAAAGAACAATGATAAGGATACGTTCTCTTAGTGTTTAGATTACCCTTTTTACAAATTTACTTACTGCAGAGCTGTAGTAGGTAAGGCAAACCTGCCACTCATAGATTCAGTCCTGTCCTGACTAAGCATGAGATGCTAAGGGACAATTATTGCAGAACAGTCTAAATTCATTTCAGTCGTCTGTGTCAGTGGAACACACTGTAGCTCAGTAATATTGCATTCTGGAAAGTTTTTTTTTTCCAGAAATACTAGTTGGAATGTGCAAAATATGATTTTCCTATATATACAGAATTAAAAAAATATTGCAGGTGAGTTGCATAGAGGAGAGAGAGATTTATTAAAGCACTTTGTGTAATGTCTCATAAAACCTTAATACATCCAAAATTAATTTCAATTGGAATAGCAATAAACACTATTGTAGAGTGCAAAAACTATCTGAATATCCATAAATATAGGTTAATGTCAAAGTTCTGATTTGTGGGCAAAAGTATTAAAGAGCCTGGCAACAGATCAAGTTTTGTTTAAAATTTCCCTGTCAGATCTGGGAGTAGAAGGAAAACATGATGCTAATAGAAGGACATTTGAGAAATAAAACCAAGGTGTCTGGAGAAATTAGTATTGTGATATCAAAGAACAGTACAGGTTAAGGAAATAAAGACTCATACCTCTGAGTAAGACTGTTGTAGATCAAAACAGGAAAGAAGGAGAACTAAGGAAAGCAAATACATCAGAGAGGGTGAAGCTGATGCTGATTTCCCACTGTGGCAGCTCTGGCCAGAGCAGGGGCAACAGCTCCCTCCCTAGAGCAGCTCTTGACCCTGAACTTGGGCAAGCAGTACTGAGCAGTTACAGCTTGTTTGTTAAATTATTGCAATAAATAATAAAATTTTAAAAATGCCTTTACTCTAAAAATAGATAAGGCTGTGTCCTCATTTCGGTTTTGAATTCATATTTTAAGTAAGAAAACACAATGGACAATGAGACATCCAGGGCCAATTCACAGGTCTAACACTTATACTCTGTGTGACCTCATGAAAAGACTTAACTCCTCAGGCCTTCCCTTTTCCCATTAGTGAAGTCTGTTACAACAAGGCTGATGTGTTTTAGAGGGTGGTACTAACAACTGTGCTGTATTAAATAGTCTGATCTTAAAATTAGGCTACTGCCTTTAAATCTTTGCATGTCCCATGAAATAGTAGGGCAGCTCATTCCAGGTGAGGATATACATGGTGAGTATGATGGAACCACTGGAGTCACACTAGTTCATAAAATTGAGAAGCTAATTTTGTGCTGACTTGCTAATACTGACTGTACTTGGATTAAGTGAGCATAGCTCTGCCGCAGAGACAACTCTTATGACATCTAAAGGGCATCTAAAGTGAAGTTTCAGCAGGATTTAGATCCCTTAATCCATGTGTCATTGTTCTTTAAAGCACTTGATATGTGATAGCCGTAGGCAAGCATGCATACATGTATTTACAGGACTCTATCCCTATAAAGACACCTGAAGTGAATAACACTGGAAACTGGTTAGAGCAAATAGGGCATATTTTTTGCATTGCTTGAGCTGCCAATTTGGAAGGGAGTGATGCCCCATGCAGAAGAGCTGCTGCTCACTTCAGGATCGACTGCGGCACAGAGCAAGCACACGAGGCGACACATCGACTTCCAAAGCTGCGACCGCAGCGGTTCTATCAAAGCAATAATTTGTGAAGGCACTCTCAATCCAAGAATGCCATCTTGTGGATTGTGTTTGCAAAAGAAAAGTTTAAAATGCAGCCTCGCTGTCCTGTGATCCATGATGAAGACAAATTTTTGCATCGTGCATTTACTGCCTTCCGAAAAAAAAATTTTTTTTTAAAGACTCTTTAATGAACCCTTAAGAATAAAATAAGGACATTAGGTACTTCTGAGACATTATAGAAATTGCAATTTACAAAAAAATTAATAATATCTAATAATAAATACGACTGCAATGCTTCACAATTACAGAGAGCAGTTTTATGTGCAAGAATTTTCAATTTAATTTAATGGTTTATAAATTCACACATAAAAATTAAATTAAATACTTTAGAGAGAGTGGCTTGATAAAGAAATCTGCTCTCCTGGCAGACATAACAGTAAAGCAGCTGGAGTACAAGAGAATGTTCTCCTATCCACTTACACATATGAGTGTGGTTTCTTTAAAAAGATTAGTGGACATAAGTATTTCATTTATTCAACATTTTGATCTAAAATATTTTAACATATCTACATCCTAAATGTATTTTAGAAGGCTCACAAAAAGTGTGCGCAAATAAAATCAGGTGCAAGGAGAGAAAATTTTAAGCATCACTACCTGGATTAGACAGCATGTATCTGATATACATAGCTCATGCATCACTGTATGCAGAATATACTTAATTTCCTTGCTGTCACCCTTTCTCAGGCTGCCTGTTCTGCAGGTGGACTGTCCTTCTGTGGTCTGATTGCTGAGCTTGGGAAACCCAGGCAATCAGAAGCTGCCAGCAGAAGGGCACATCTGGAGAATGCAGGTTCATTATGGGGAACTATGAGCCATACTCCCTGCTCTGTCATCTACCATCAAGGAGACATTTCATCCGAAGATAAAAGCTAAGAGCATTGTTTCATGTTTGCTCAGGCCCAGCAGCAGGCACAGTTGCTTCTTTGTACTGTTAATATATAGAGACCTCAAAATGCCCAAATTCATTTCAGAACCCAATCAGCGTGTGATGAAAGTGCTCCTTGATCAGTATTAACAAAATAAGGATGATACCCTATCTAAGGAGTGTCAAACTGGGACTTTCCTAAGGACATCCATTCTTGGATCCATTTCCATTTTCCATTTTTGTTTAAACATTTAGCACTTTATTTCAGAGAGGTGACTTACAAACAATAACAAGAATTTTAAATCTAATCATATAGCAATAATATAGTAATAATGATTAATAACAATCTGATATGCATTTCACTTCCTGGTCCTATTTTTTGAGGGGGAACCATTTTTTAAAAATATTTTACAAGGTACTATGCCCCGAGAAAACCAGGAACATAGATCTATGCTAATAAAAATGGTGGACCAGGTGTTTGAAAGAGACATTTGTAAGGAATCCTTCTGTGAAACACAATAAATAACTCCTCAATTAAATCAGTATGATTGACTCAGGAAAACAAAGACAGAACTTAGACCTCTGAAATATAACCTGCAAATATTAGAAGTTTGGTCTAGTTTAGTTTAGTGAGGATACATTTGGATGGTCTTTACTCCTTTGGAAAAAAAAAATCAAACATCAATAGAAGAATTCTGTATATATGTGTCCTGCTCAACAAAAGCATATACCTGAGGTATTTTATCTTTCAGCTAATAGCTAAACTTCTCTAGACTGAAATCAATGAAATTAGGGTAAGACTCTGCACATCAACAGTTACAGCTTTCTGGGGGCTAACACATTTTATTTGTGCAAATTGATTTTTTTTAACAACCAATTTTAGCAATAATTAGAACCTTGTGTTCCCTGGGAATCATTTTGGTCTATCAAAGCGATGGGGATTTCTTGGGAATTTCAGTATGTACAATTAATCACCTGCTGGTCCATATGCTTATGCAGGCACGAGCTGAAATTCACTCGAAAATTCCTCGATTAAAAAGTCACAGACATTGCTCTGAAATATACTGTTTTAGAAAGAAGATAATATTGGTTAGATTCATGTAGTTTAATATATCTTCAGTGTGTACAAGCAAACTGTACTAACATCATGCAGAAACCAACAGAACAAATTCTTTTTGTAAATCAGTTTTAAATTTTAGTGGTTTTAAAACAGACTTGAAAAACAATCTTGCTATACTTCATTGATAGAACAAAATGTTGTGGTATGTCTACACATACCTATGATGAGTCACATTTTCAGCGTCACTCTCATGATGTGCTGAAAAATAAAGCCTAGGTGGTTTTGCACCTACATTCAACACCTGTGCAAGCAGATATTCTTGATGGACGTATGGGAATAATCTTAAAATGGGCTACAAAATGAGCCTTGACATTATTTCCTGAAGGTATATCGTGTTATGGGAATTCTCTGTGACCCAAATGTGAACTAATTCACTTTGAATTGATTTCCTTCACAATGCAGTGGTATCAGATATGTTTCCACAGAGTTAATCATTATGGGAGAAATAGGCCTGTGGTCTCAGACCCCATTCCTGATTGAAAGGAAAAGTTGAGGAAGAAACCACTACAGTTCCTTGTGCCGGATTTCCTGAAAGCACAAAGTGGGATTCCAAGTTCAGCCTGGCAGCACAAGCAACTGGGCAGCTGTGGAGAAACCTTCTGAGACAGAGGGATTCGCCGTCCCCTGGGGAATGCACTGCGGGGCACACAGGTTTAGGTTGGGGTTAGTTATACAGATATCCACACCACACCTAGAAACTTTAGTGCTGATCACCTGTCCAGAATAAGGAGACAACCCTCCAGATCTTATTTTTGGACAGGAGGCTAACAGGAGTTAATCACCTGCCTTTAAGGATATTTTGACCAGGTCATTATGACCTTCATGTTACATTAGATTTGTTTCAACAGACACATATCATGTCAAAGCAGAACTGTGGCATTATCCATCACAGAAAGGGACTGCAGCATAAAGAGGTGTTCGTGGGAGGGAAGCAAACAAATAAAACAAATTAAAAATAAATAAATAAAAAATCTCAATAATTATACATCACAAAGCTCTCAATATTCTTGAGTTTTTGTTTAAATAATATTTGACACTTTCTCTGAGTAAAGATTGAGCAAAATTAAGGTCAGTATGTTCATTAAAATATTAAAAGAGATTTTGAGTGTGAAAAGATAAACCAGACTAAGATTTGGAATAAAAGTACAAACAATTCCTCCTGGGTTTAGGAGATTTCTTAGATCTTAACATTTGTATCTTTTGAAAATAGATATTTGATTAGATTTTGGTGACATTTAAACGAGCTTTTGAGGACATTTTATCTCTCCTTTGCCCATAAGTTTCCAGAATTTCAGGGCACATTTTGGACCAAAGAACATCAACCTCTAGGTGATCCTGTGTGTGCAAGATGTTTGGACTAGATGATCTCTAGAGGTCCCTTCCCACTTTTATGATCCTACGATAAAGAGATTTGGACCTCAACCACTTACAATTTTCCTGTGTAGAGGACTTTTTATGAGAATTCAGATTATATAAAATCCATAGTAATGGATTCCATAGTAATCTTCTATTAAAATTATAATAAAATGCACCACACTGTCATAGTAGAACAAAGATATTCTCAAAGTTTTAACTATTCTATTAATTTCAATGTTATTGCCTCTGACATTTGTAAAGTTATTTTAAATGCCAATAATGTTAATTATTTCACAATTCAAAGACTGTGAGAAACGCAATGCAGTTCCTTGTAAATACTTACATCAGTATTCTAAACGTGGATAACATTACACACATGAAAATATTGTTCAAATTAAAATAAATTAGTGTCTAACAGGTCAGGTGAAATCTCAAGCATGAGTAAGTGCAATTTCAACAAAGTAATTTAGCCTAGCATTTTTCAATTTTGCAAATACGAACGAACTAAAAAAGAGAAAACGATAAGAAATATCACTTGTTTGTGTTACTTTCTACTAATAATTGAAATGGAAGTGTCATTTTTATAGCATTAGAGAGCTTGTCTTTTTTTTTCAGCGAAGTATTTATGAACTCAAATGGATTGAACTTTCTGTGAGAAAGTTTCAGTTTAGCTATTTCAGTGTGTGACAGTTTGGTTTTCCATTTCAAAATCTTTTACTTCAAAAATTGTCCATGTTTAGTTTTAACTCTCTGCAAATGAAAATGCAAAAATATTTCACATCACATATAAAAAGTTTTAAAAGATAATGATAGCATATTAAACTATTATTCACACACAAAAATCATGAAATATTGCTCAGTTAGAAATTTCAAGAATCTGCTGTTCATATTTGAATCCCCAATTCACAGCATGGAAAATTAGAAGCCAACTCTATTTTGTAGTTTTGCTGGATTGTCAGAAGTCTCAACAAACCCTACCCCTAAACTGCTCCCAGAGTAGCAAAAGTATAAAGATGCACAGGAAGGTTGTCTGAAGGAAGTGACTGCTTCACACTACATGAAGCTTCCAGTAAGATGGAACAAGCAGGACTTGGGCTGCTTTGTGTTTTGCTGTTGCTTTGCCCTGTTGGGGAAACTAAGATGAAGAAAACAACGGGAATAACTGCAAAAAATAACATTATTTTCTTCTTGAAAAGAAAATTGTATTTGGACCCTTCTGGAATCAAATGTTCCTCATCAGGTTGTCATTAAAAGTTTATGCGGTTGCTGCATATAGTTGTCTTCTGTGTATTTGTATGAGTCTGGATCCTGTAATGAGATCCATCCTGTAATCAGAACTTGTGTTGGGTTCAGTTACACCTAACACACTGCAAGAGGAGGACCACAGTCACCAACCTAGCTAAAAGCATTGAAATACTGAAAAAAAAAGTCTGATGTATGTAAAATCCTTACTGAAGTATAAAATGGTTAACAGTTATTGCTAGGTTTTGTATGTAGTCTTATGTGGAACATTTGGTACACATTTTCCCGCCAAGCCCCTCAAAATCTTGCATGGATTAATTTCGTGTATATCTTCAGGATATCTGAAACTGTCACTAGCTCTGTTTCCTTTGAAGTAGCAATGATTTTACATTACCTAATTCTGTAGCCTTGAGACACCAACTGGTTATTTAGATATGAAAGGGAAGCCACCCCTTTTAGAGACTTCAAGATAAAAGAGTCGCTGATCAACCTTTGACAGCTGTTGTCACTTTGAAGACTTCATTAACAATAAAATAACAACTATCTTAAAATATCTGCTTTAACATGAGATTCCTTTAAATTGCTGGTCATACATACTGCAAAATGATGGATTTGCAGTCTGATCCAAAAACCAGTGAATACTCATTTAATGGTAAAGCCACTTACCAATTTCAGCAGATTTAAGATGAAAGTCCAGCTAAAATATTTTGATATGTTGGACAGCAGATGATCAATCAATAGGCAGAGCCAAATTAATGATTAGGAATCAGGAAAAGTATGAAATTAGTCTTATCTTAGATTCTGGACATGAAGAAATAATAGCATTCTGAAAACGGTCTAAATGAGGTATTGTGAAAATGTAGAAAAAAATAGGTTACTACACGGTATCCTCAAAGTATGCTAACTAACTCCAGTGAGTGTGAGTGAGTGATCTAGCAGTGACAAAAGTATGGCATTTCATGTAACGGCTTTAGAAAATATGATTAGTACCTGGATGTAACATGCAGGGAAATGACCAAACAAACAAAAATAAACATATATTTAGTCCTCACAGAAGTAGAGAAGATCCAAATCTTTACTCTGAGGTAAAAGTTACACACCATATGCATTGATGAGATCCCCCTCAGTATTATTTCTTCCACGCTGAAGAGCCTCAGCGCTCTCAGGCTTTCCTCACTGAATAGATGCTCCAGTTCATCCATTAGTTCATCATCTGAAAAGCCATAGGTCCATGAGAGTCTCTGAGAGGCCAGAACTGGTCACGGGACTCCAGTGGCCTCACCAGGGCTGAGTAGAGGGGGAGGATCACGTCCCTGTAGCAATGCTGTGCCTAACGCAGCCCAGGACACCATTGGCCTTGGCCACAAAGGTGCACTGCTGCCTCATGGTCAACCTGCCTGTCACGGGTTTTGGATCCTTCCTTGGATCCTGCTGAGGCTGCACTCTGTCATACCACTGATGAGGAAGTCAAACAAGACTGACCCCTGGTAGGCACCGCTAGCTATAGGCCTTCAACCAGACTTTGCACCACTGAGCACAGCCCTCTGAGCTTTGCTTTTTCAGCCAGTACTCAATCCACCCCACTGTCTGCTCATCTATCCTGCACTTCCTGAGCTTACTTAAAAGGATGTTAAAGGAGACAACATCAAAAGCCCTGCTGAAGTGAAAGCAAACAGTATCCCCCATCTACTCACCTAGCCATCCTATCATAGGAGGCTTACATTGGGTAAGCCTTGGTGAATCCATTTGACTCCTCCAGATCACCTTCTTGTCCTTCATATGCTTGGAAACAGTGTCCAGTCCCTATCCCTTTTTGAAGGTCGGAGGCATCTCTCCTGGTCACCATAACCTTTCAAAGAATGGTCTTGAAATGGCATCTGCCAGCTCCCTCAGCACTTGCAGGTGTGTCCCATCAAGGTCCAAATTGTCTTTATTTATTTACTCCCCAGACTCTATAAAACATACAAGAAATCAAAAACACTAGCAATGTCTACATTACATGTTTGCCCTAAGCCCAAGCTTTTCACTTCAAATGCATCAAAATCTATACCATTAGTGGCTTAGATCACCTTCAGCATGGAAGTACTCAAAAGGCCTGCAAAGAGATAGCAGCCCTTCCTGTTAGGCTTTACACCCTCCAGTAGACAATATGACACATAAATATGTGAGCTGAAAAATAAAAACTAATATCACTTGGACTTTTTTGAAGACGCCCGTCGCTGGCCGTCCCTGCTTTTAGTTGGGTAGCTCTACCCCCCGTTTATGACTCTCAACATCTCCCCCGTTTTTGTTTAAAAAGGAAAGATAGGGAAAAGTTAAGGGTTATGGAAAGGAACAAGAACATGTCATCCCAGACTTACTGGGAGGCGTACATGTGTAATGGTTACACTACAGCTTCCCTTTGGGAGGTACAGAGCGTATTGGTTACAGTATCTTTCTGACTTCTGTCAGGAGGCACACATAAGCATAATGGTTACATTTCATCCTGACAGGTCAGGAGGTACATTCATGCTTGGTGGTTACATTCTTTCCGAAGCTT
>JAUBNY010000001.1:12625972-12693073 GCA_032275445.1 Crypturellus soui
CTAACGAGGCACTATTGTTGGTGAACCAACCTCTATTGTTGGTGAACCAACCTCCACATATCACCCTTCTATACCTGCTTTTAGTTGGGTAGCTCTACTCCCCGTTTATGACTCCCAACACTTTTTTGCTTCATTTTGTTTTGTTTTACCGACAGGAGAATCTGCCTGGGTGAGTATTCCTCCCTCATTCCAAAGCAAAGTTACACAAATTAGCCTATATCATAACGGTAGGTTACTTTGTTGAATGAGAAAGATCTTTTTTACTGCTGCTGATGACATTATCCTGCTTTAATAAGTTATTACTCCTAGGAAGGAGTCTGAACTTCCAACCTCTTTTATTTTAAGTTTGTTCCCTAATGTACAGAGTAAGTCTCTGTAGAAATACCATAACATATGCTGAAGTGGAGTAACTCTACCAAAAAGAACTCCAAAAATAAACGGAGGGAAGACAAACAAACCAAAACCAAAAACCACACTAAATAAAACACTTTGGTGGCAGTGTAATGGTGGCACATAAAGACTGTGGTGAAAATATTTGCATTAGATGCATCACATCTGGGTTCAAATTGTTCAGATTCCTCAGGCTCACGTTCAAGTAAGCATGGAGATCATCTCTGATATCCATCCCAAATGATTGCTGACAGCTTGCCAGGATAACAAGGAGTGCTTCTTTAATGGGTTTACAAAAAAGTCTATCTTTGACTTCAGAATATTCATTTAGAAAAACAGTATTAAAATTTCTCCATTTCATGAAGTTTGGGGTTCAACAAACTGACCTTTTCTGATGAAAAGCTTTTAAATGTAAAAGTGGCCAATCTGTTATGCCATAACAGATGGCCTTTTCAGTGTTTTACAGTATCTTCCCTAAAGCAAAAGTCAGGATTGTAATTCTGTCACATCCTAGGGCTTCCCAGTCTTCTAGATAGTTAACTTTCATAATTCAGTAGTCTTAGAAAATTATCAGCCTTCTCTGCCCAAGGCCTATTGACTTTGCTATTCTTATATGATCCTTAGACAACATTAACAGAGTCAGCTTTACAATATCACTTGTAGTTGAAGGACACAGCAAACAACATCTCATTTCTATACTACATGAATTAAACAACTGCAGATAGTTATAAATTGAGCAAGAGGATTTTTGATTAAAAAAACTATATTTTTCATACTTTTGACAACTGTGCCATAATCTACAGAAAGGTATTAATAAAAAAAAGCATTAATTTACTAACACATTTTGACATGAATCTGTTCCTTTCTGCAGGGTGCAGACATATTTACTAAATAATAAATGCTTTAATTATTTTTAGATTATTTCCATATATTTAATCTGTTTGTTCATTTGTCTGCAAATGAACATCTTCCCAGATTTGCAGGCATTGGAAATCTGTATTATTTTAAAAAAGTTAGTACAAGAAGCCCAACTGAATTTCTACTTATCAATTTCCTATTTATTTGATCTTTATTTTCATGCACTTGTCAATGTGTTAGTCCTGGTTAAGATCATTTATCTGAACAAGATCTAGTTAACCTGTGCCTGCAGCACCTTCCTGCTCTCACATTATGCTATAGCAAAAGTCCTGTTCTGAAGAGGAGGGTGTTTGCTTGAGGTGAGGTAGCAGAGAGGATAGTCATAACAAGTCAACCTTTATCTTCAGGACCAGGGAAATATAAAAACAGCAGGAATGGGAGCAGCCAGGTAGCAGCTCTGCTTTACCAGATCCCCAAGAAGCATCCTATCGGCTGGGGGGAGACTCAGCTTCCTTCCAGCAGGTCCCTTAACATCCTGCACTATCCCCATAGAGGTTGTTACAATTCCTCTGCCTCCTAAATGGACTTTTTTACATATTTTTGGTTCACTTAATATCTTAATCTCCTAAGCTTTATTTGACTATATAGTTTAATATCAGGCATTACTTTCCCTAAATTTCTGTCCGTGTTATTGACATGTTTCTACTTTTCTCCTAATGCCACCACTTACCCAAGTATCACTGATCAGCTAAATATAGTTCTAAAACCATGATCAAAATTTGAGCTTAAGACAGACCAGGTCCTTCTTATTTCCATCTAGCAAAGGTTTGCTGGGTAGTAGGATAACGCCTGGCTTTTATGTGTATTAGAGTATAATTTCTGTAGTTCAGACAACCTAGTTTGATTCCTATCAAATTATTTTAGAAAAAAAATAATTCTCTGCTTAACATTTGAAACAAGCAAGTGAACAACCTCAACAGAGACATTAGGCAGGTTTAGTCTTTTTTTGTGTCAATAACATTTGTTCAGAGATTTTTCAGTAATATATGTATTTTATCCTAAATCTCTAGATCAGGAAAAAATCAGTTCCTGAAAGTATTAGCCTCTTATATCTGAGGGAGAAGATCTTTATTAATCAAGTGAAACCTTGGCTAGATAAATGAGCTGTGTTTATGAAATGTATTTAAACAGTTTATAATTTAACAGTATTTTCACAATAAGCTGGTATTAATGAGGAATGTGACATCTGAATTACAGCTAGGCCACTATAATGGCATGGGGAAGGGTGAAGGAGGAACCAAAAGTGATGGAACGGCAACACAAGCACCAGCAGTCCAGGAAGCAATAGAATAGGGCACAAGCTGAGCACAAGCTGGAGAAATACCTTTCTTTTTAGATTTAAGTTCCTTCGTGTATCCATGTTCATACACCCCACACATTATGAGCACGATACTTGATAAATACTACCTGACTCAAGGATGGAATCATACAACCACTGAGTTTCCTCCAGCCGACATACACAACCTATACGTGGTTCCACGTGTGCTGTCAGCCACAGGCTGTATTCACAGGCTGTCACACAGTTTTGTATGTGGCTCAACTATATGATCTCTATTAGCAGGCTGCTGTTGTTCCTCACCATCCTTTAAGATAAAGTTTCTCCCCAGGGTTCAAAATCAAGCTTTCCTCCAATAAGAGTTTTCTACTTTTACCAGCACTAATCAATGCAAATAGTTTTGCAATGCAATTACCAAAGCTAAGCAACGCATTTCTTTTCTTTGGTTCTAAATCTGTTTTCTTCCTATTTTGATTTAAATTAATCATACATATTTGTGCTTATATGTGTATATAAATATATATAAATATATATATATATAGAGAGAGAGAGAGAGTACCTCAACTACTGGATGTTAAATGTATCTATTTTTGACAATATTAACTTTTTTTTTTTTTTTAATAATGATTCATTTGATTCTCCTTAGTCTACAGCACATTCCATTCAGACTGGCAACCCTCACTACATGTGAATACAATGTAAAGTATATGTAAAGAGAATCAGTGAAATATTAAGCATTTTTACTGCAGAAGTATCAGCAATACGCAGGAGTTAATGCCTTCTAGGCATTAGGTTTAACAGGAGTTAAACCTAAATCTTACCAGACCTGTGGCATTGCTCACATGTGTCCAAGGCTTTTTTTTAGTTGTAATATATATATAATTGTACCTATTACTGCACACATTAAATATGCACATTTAATGCTAGCACTAAAGAGTTAGTTAAATAAAAGACAAGACCTAATATGAACCTCAGATTGTGCCAGCACTAGTTTTAGAAAGACGGGTAATAAAACAGCTCAGTGAAGTTCATTAACTGTATGTGGGTCTTGGGCTGATGGAATACATCACTGTCAACTTTAGTAACCGGGCAAATAAAAGTGTCAGACTAGCAAAGATTAATGAAAACACTGTGTTAAATATGAAACAAGCTCAGTGTTCTCAAAGCTAAATTTTTTATTGCTGAGATGCTAAAATAGTAATGGTTTATTTTTGTGCAAGTAGTTTGTATGAAGGACAGAAGATTTGATGGACACTATGAGCTATTGCAGTAATAAGGAAGCGCCATGAGCTGGGCTTCTGTCATACAAGGTTCCAGGGGAAATGTCATGCAACCACCAATGCTGCTCTTGTCATTGACCTTTCTTATTTTTATTCTGGCTTTAAATTGAGAGCTGCCTGTGCTCGTTTTCTATGCAACCTCTTATTCCTTGCCTAGAAATTAGAGCTTTTTATAAAAGAGTGATGTCAGAAGTTCTCAGTTCTGTTTGTCAAAATCAGCTTTATTTGGCTGATTTTTGATTATTTCTGGTTAAATAATCTCTGATAAATTAAAAGTAATTCAATTCTCTAACATCTTACTGCTTATTTAGAAGCATTTCCGATTTTATTCCCAAAGATTTTCCAGTAATTAACATGAATTACATTGGTTCTTTAATTTAGCCAAACTATCATCATCTCTAATTGTTTAGAGCTTTTTTTTTAACCTATTAATGATAAACATGGCATGAACATCACCATCACCTCCACCTGTGGAATAATGCAATGCATTTTGAAGTAACTAATAATAAGAATGTGACTTTTTAAGACAAAAAGGTTTTAGGAGCAAGAGCCCAGCATGTTTACTTTTCTCATCTTTGGAACTATTACATCTGGTGATTTTTTCTGAGTATATATTTTGATGTATGAATTAGGGGGGAGAATTCATAGAGAGAAAATTCTTCATTAGAGAGACTTATTAAAAATAGTTAAAAAGCCATAAACAAGTAATATCCACTCCTCATGGGGCATCTTAACAGCTAAGACATAACAATACCATGGCTGAAGAGACATTCTGGGCCATCAAGGGCAAGCACTTGTTATTGCAAACAATAGAGCTGCACAATCTCTTCCAGAAAATAACCAAGCTTGCTTTTTTGTTGCTTTGCCCAGTTAAATTTTATTGTCCATTTGCCTCTAACCTATTGCTTCAGTGGCTGTATGTCAAATCAGCTGTCAAAAACCTCTTGCTTCCTTTGCTCGTGTGTTAATGCACTTCGTGAATCACAGAGCTGCAAAGCAGAACTTGATGATTGTCCAAACCCCAGGACATCTACTTTCTTCTCTGTAACATGTTGTGATTTTTTAGGATGCACAAAAACATATAAGGCACATATATATATATCACTGATATATTTTTAACGAAAGGGAAACAGCTAAGGATGAATAGGTTTTGTTTGTATAGTAAAAACAGGACCACTGTAAAGGGAAAGCTTGCAATAAATAATGCTGTACCAATTATTTGCTTTTAAAGCAGTGTTTGTTTTGCAGGTTAAGATGAATTTATTACTTTTATTTTCATTTTAACATTTTGAAATGGTGCATATAAATGTGCTAAAGAGAATTTTAAGCAGTAGCACCTCAGGAATACTACTATAACCTTTAAGTCTGTTTTTAAATAAGTCATAAGAAAAGATCAGATGTGATGAGGGAGTAAAAAAGTCCGAGTCTAATAGAATACAAGGTCTAGCAATGGAATGCTGCAATGTGCATAGGAAACACGAGCTTCTTGATCCATTTTGGAATATCATTTCCCTTGCTGTGGCTCTGTTTCTCATCTGTAAAATGCAAACAACAGTACTGATTTATTCTAGAAAACATGCAGACATATTAAAATATTGCAAAAAAAAATTGCATAATATGTAAATCTGCTACTATATACAGACTATGCAGGCAACATCAAGCAGCAAAATATAACACGATACATTAATTTCTCATGAAGTTTTAGTGTTTGTGTCCCATCCCCATTTATCCGTTATAATTTAAACTAACTTGGAGTGTTACAAAATTCTGTATATTAGAAAATGAGAATCTTAGCACACCTGCTTGGATGCAGTCCTGTGCCACGTGCTCTAGGTGACCCTGCAGGGGGTTGGACTAGATGACCTCTAGAGGTCCCTTCCAACCTTAATGATTCTGTGATTTCATTGATTTGACACAATCACCTCTTCACTGTAGCTAAAACACACAGACATGAACGACCCCAGCTCAGAGCCCAAGCAACAGGGTGCACCTTGAGTAACTAAAACATTTTTTTTACATGTTTGTCACAGGCAGACATATTCTATTTCATAGAAATAAGTAAAACATTGACCGTGAACTTAAATAGTATTAGATGTCTCCAAATTACCTTTCCTTATTCTAATTACATACACTGCTCATTTCCCACTGTGGGTTGAATAGCAATCTTCAGAGGCATGATTTGCAAATTTGATGGATTCTCTGTAGGAGAATGCAAAAGATCTCCCTTGTTAAAATATGTATGGACAGCCCATGAAATGCCAGGAAGCAGAGGCTCCATAGTCTTCTAGCTCAGCAACAACAAAGATTTTTAAAAGGAGCCCTATTCTGACTCATTTATCAAAAGATCTGACAATGTTTAAGAAGAATGAAAAACTCTTGGATAGTTTCATTTAAGAGACACTTTTATGGCTTCTCTTGGATGAAAGCATTTATCTTTTTCCACAAAACACCCAAAGAATTTGTATGTAAGCTATTGTCTTCAGAAAGCCAAACAGGGCACTGGTAGATTCTACAGAATGCCAGATAAACATTAAAATAAGTGAGACTGTAACTTACATATATATATACACACACATCTCAACAATATTATGGAAATCAAAATAGTCATCATCAGACTAAAGACAAAAACAGGAACTTAAAGAGATCTTATTCATTAGGTCTACTGAATGATTTTAGATTAAAAAAGGGGAAATGGGAATTCAGGACAAAAAGACATATAAGAAAAATTAAGAGAAAAGGACCTCAAATAACCTGAATTGCAGATGTTTAGATCTTACATTTCCTCCCCCACCCATCCAGACTAACAGAGACATAAAGGTTTTGTAGCAGTCTCTGTCATATAGGCAGTGAAAAAAGCTTACAGAATAGGTAGTTTAAAATGAATTTAAAGTCTCCCAAACATCAAATTATATAAATTTTTTGAAAAGCTTTTTGCTTTTAGCATTTTGAATTTATTCCAAAAGAGTAATTTAAGCTTCAAAAACTTTCATGAGTTTCAATTCATTACTTTTTTACCTCATCAGAGAAGCTCTAGGGGAAATAAACCTTTCCAGAACAGATAAAATAGGTAAGTCATTGTAACTGATGTTACATAAAAATGTACATAACCAAAAGCTGTTAAGAAAAATGTGGATAGTAAATTTTACCTCCACTTGTGTATTCCACTTTTATTTCTGAGAGAAACTCACAAAAAACTGCTGTCCTTATACGGATAAATGCTTTCACCCACATTAACACTTAGTTCTAATTTTGATTCCCCTGTGGATACTCTAGAAATAACCTTGCTTTGCCACCTTTCAGGAGAGAGAGGTTGTCTCATCTCTCACCATCTCCAAGCTTGAATTTTGCCATCAGTTACTATGTACTTGACTTGCATGATGCTACCGACAGGAAACTCACTTTGTTTGTGACATTATACATTAACGCATAGCACCACACCACACATCTGAGAAGAAACTAACAGCCAAATAAAATTCAATGTAAAAAGGTACTTGCCTGCCACAAGAAATGAGAGACTTGAAGTGAGACTGTCAGAAAATATGAGTTCCTATTCTACATACTAGCTTTTCAAACAGTAAAATATAAAACAAACAAGCAAAAAGTTACCAAAATGCTTACTTCCAAGATGTGCTTCAGAAAAAGCTACTTTTAATAGAGTACAAACAGATAAGCAAAAAACAGTTTATCAAGTTTTAACATTGGAATTTTAAAAAGCAAATACTCAAATATTCATTTTACAAATGTTGACAGTGTGGGTGTGTTGCTCCCTCTAGTGTAAAAATACAAAAATCACAATAAACAACCATTGCATGTGCCAGGCAGTTAAACTGGGAGGTACTGTTTTCTTCCTTCATTATCCTCCACAAGAAGGTAACTTTCTCCCTCCAATTACTCTGCAGAGAGTGTCATATTAAGAACTTGGTCTAAAACACAAAAAATATTTTTGGGTGCTTATTCATCTGACTATTGTACAGAGCTAGATTATAAATTTTGAAAATATTTGTAGATCAAGCTTCCTTTTCTAAACAGGTATGAAATCCCTTAAAATTAGGACTGAATAGCGAGACATTAGAGAAGATGGTTTAAGTCTGAATGTGATCTGTAGGGCCACAGGATCATACCTGACCTTTTAGTCTTGGAGAAGCTGTAGCCATTGCTGCAGACACCTTCTGAGAAGGATTCCTAGTATAGGGTCCAGGCAATTTCAGCTTTCAATGCATACACAAAAGAAAAACGACATAGCCTTTCTTGCAAGTTCACATAAAAAGAATATGCACTGTGCTTTTTATAAGACGTTTGAGGGGTGGCTTTTAACCAATAATAATTCTTTCATGTTTGGAATCCTGTTGTATGGATGCAGATATTTGTAAGATCAAGAAAGCAAAATTATTCTTTTCAAGAATTGGAGCTTCTGGAGATAAAATCCAGAAAACGAAACTTGAAGTCTCTGCCAAGTTCAAAACAAAGCTTTCACTCATATCAATATATTTTGCACAAAATCATAGGACTGCTATTACTGGAAAACAAAACAAAACAAAATAAAAAAAAACTACATGCTTTACAGATAACCAAAATTATCATCAAACATGTACTACCTCTCTACTCCAAACTGTAGTTTTACCAAGATCTGAGACATCCAAAACATTTTCACTGCTTGACGGATAGAGGGTGAGGCTTTGAATCATAATTCAATTCCAAACTCACTAGTTTTGAGTATATTTGAGAGCCCAAGTTTGAAACATGATCTAATTTTAGGAAAACGCTCTTTTCTGAAGAGCCTTTCAAGAGACAACTGTAACAAATCACAAGTGGTTTTAATGTCTTCATACTGTGCAAACGAAGCTCCATTCATGTCAAAGATGGGCAAGGTTACAAGGCAGATCTTCCAAGTCACTTCACAGTGTTCTAATCACATCAAACATTTTTTATTAAGATTTTACCCAATGTAGCAAATATTTCTCTCACAGCACTACAACCACAGTCCTTACAAGGTACCTGCTCTCCTTACTCCCCATCAAGCCATTTTTACTATCAAGACCAACAAACAAGCAGTAGTGGAATTTATCTAACAAAATTTATAGAATCCACATAATCTTTGCCATTGTGACTATCCAACATAGGCAGCTGGTCTCAACTACTATAGCCTAAGTGGAATAATAATCACGTAGAGGTCTGAGTAAGTCACGGCACTGTTTGCCACACAGCAAGAAAAACCATCAGGCTTTTGAATTAGCAGCTTTTTAGCAACTCTTTTATGGAGTAAGAGAGTGGGCAGTACAGCAAAATTTCAGGGGCTAAATTCAGGACAAAATTAACAGTTGAGAAAGAAATTTTATTTCAAGCTTCTAAGGGGGTATTACAAACAAGAGAGAATAAAAACATTAAAAACTATTTAAAAAGTAATTGTCCCTTTAAAATAAAGATTCAAGCAGGTTTAACAATGAAGTATGCTATTCAATGAAGTTTTTTTTTTAAAAAAAAAAGATTTAAAAAGTATTGGTTTTGCTGTATTTGCTAGTCTTTTATAAAAAAGCTGGGCATAAATACTTCGTGCATTCATATGCATTATTTGGTGTTTCATATTATATAACTTGGTACAGTATTTACGATATCACTGCAAAAGAGTTCAAACAGTGCATTTATAAATAATGGAGTCATAAATCACATTGCAAACATATCTTGCCATTTTCATTGTTACAAATTCAGTATTTCAGTGAATGTAGGAATAAAGTAGCTTCAACAATCAATATCTTGACTTTATTTTTGTTTTTAATATAAAAATGCAGTTCTGGAAACCCACCCTCCTTCTTCCCCCTGCCCAAACATAATGCTTTACTTCTTAAAAATAAAAATAAAGTACTAATTCTATATACATCACATGTACCATACAAAAATGTATCCAAAGTTTCTATTGCTACCAAAGTTTTATAAATTAAAATTTACAAAAATCCCCTCATTGTAAAAAAAAAATTAAAATTTAAAAAAAAAAAAAAAAAAAAAAAAAAAAAAATTACACACAAACCATCAAGTTATTTTATACAATTTCCAATACATTTTTTTCTCCCAAAGCAAATTGTCTTCTCATGTGCCTGTATAAAAATGCATATCAATATATTTTTCAATTTTATTTTTCATTATAAAGCAAATTAATACATTTTTCTACAATAAATAAAACACAGGGAGGCACCTATATGAACAAAAAATAAAACCCATGGGAGATAAATGGGATATGGTTTTGAAAGAAATAATGTGCTTGCAGGCTTTAAGCCAGGTTTATTTGAAAAAAAAAATCGTAAGAAGTTATTTTGGGCAACAATGGAGTGTTTTTGGTGATTTGCAAGTGATGTACATAGCATAATTTTTCTCTTGATGTCTTTCTCACAAAGTACCCTCCAAAATAATGCAATTTGCTTTCTTAAAATACATATTTGTAACTGTAAATTTACATCAATCTTAAATATGTGGTACTTTGTGCAAAGACCAGTGATTTACACAAACATTCAGCAGTCTTTTTCAGAAGCTACAGACCGAGGAAGAAATGATACAAGCAGCACCATATTGTATATGATTTAGGCAAACATATATTTGATGTCATTTTGATATTAGGCTTCAAATACACTAAACACCTTAAGCTGGAAGATGGTGCTTAGATAACTGAAGGAAGGAAAAAAAAAAAAAGCATGGAAAGAAAAACCAACTCCCTCCCCAGCAAAATTATAAAAAGAATTAAAGAACTACCTCTAAAATCAGAATAAGTTAAGTGTTGAATATACATTTATGTACAAATATGAACACTATGAACAAGACATTTTAAACAGGTTTAGTGGAAAATCCTCCAAACTACAACACGATAGTATCATTAATCAGTATGGCAATGGTGATTTAGGAATTGCTTGACTATTTCAAGTTTGCAGAACTCAGCCACTGAATCAACAATTAAGGGGTTGTATCTTCAATACATTCTTTTTGACAAAGAGGTTCATTAGTAGAGTTCAAGTCAGTGTATGGTATTTTTCATGTCTTGGTAGAATTTTTGTTAGTCAATATCACTGAAGTCACTGACTGGCTCTCCGTGGACTCTGCTCAGATGATTCATAGCACGATCAAAAGCAATTCTTACTGCTTTACGAATGCTTGAGTTACGGCCTTCCATCATTTTTAACTTGTCTATGGTTTCATCTATTCCAAGGGGCACCATTTTGGATTTAGGAAGCCACTGCCTGTAAGAAAGAGCAAAATAATTAAGTTAAATTTAGAATAAAATAATGGAGTTTGCTTTGTCCACTGTAAGGGGTGTTGCATGTTTTTCATTGAGTCAAAAATTTGCCATCTTTATTAAAGTGATAAAATTCCTGTTAATTAATGCTTAGTTGCCTTGAATCTATTTTTAAAGAGACATGGTATTAAGTAAACTTCTTTTGTGAACCAAGAACTATATTAAAATCCAATAAATAATATATTGTTTAATGACAAATATCAACTAAAAAGATTTAAAACACTGATAATTTATTTGGGGGACTACTACATTCTTTCAATTCCAGTATTACAGGGAATTTTCAGGTGATGATCATTTGCCCTGCATTTTGAAGACATCTGTTTGGTCTTTTTGTGGAAAAGCAGAGCATTTTTATCCTGTAGTATGAAATGCCACTAAGTCAGCATTCAGAGTACGTTTGCTGTTTTAAGTTCCAGAAATATCATTAACTCCCGGAGATGGAGGAGTGATAAGGAAAAAAAGCTTTACACCCCCATGCTTCTAGATAAAAAAAAAAATAACAGTTTAAATAAAAAGGTGTATTTTGTTCATTTTTATAAATCAATGTTATAATTTTGTTTTCTTAAGTTACATATATTAAGAAAGCTAAAAAGTTGATAAGAAACCATGCCTCTCCTTAAAGAATCTATTTGTGAATCTATTTACAGTTAAACAAACTACAGATTGATGTAAAAGTATTCCATATTAACATTTTCATTTGAGTTTTTCCTCTTTTCACTCTCCATTAAGAGTAGTGCAAAAAGTTTCTCTTGAAATGCTATTTCTATTACAGCACTCTAGACCACAAACCCAAAGTACAGAGCATAAAGATTGAGTCTAAAAACATTCAAAAAGACAACCCAAGGATACGGATAGAACTGCAAAGTTTAATTTTATCAATGATAAGCATGATAGGCAAAAATCCAAGTAATATTATTTTAATAAGATCACAAAAAAAGTTTTAAGAGTGTGTTTTTTGGAGAAAGTTTTCAGAAGTTGTCCAAATGCAAAGGAGAAAAATGTTATTTGAAAAGATTCATAGATTAGAGCTGGTATCACAGACTGAAATGACAGATATCCTGATATGGAGGTCCATAGCGTAAGGTCCACTTACATTTCATGTGAAGGCAAAACAAGTTAATAATGAAAGGTTAAATGGCTGAAATCATCAGGATGAAAGTGTTGAAGAAAAAGGCAGCACATTAGCCATTACATGGAGCGGGAGGAAGTCTAATAGTTAGCCTTTCCTGGTCATCCATGCAGGAAACATACAGTATTTGTCAAATTTAGAATAACCTAGTTGTGAAAACCAGGAGAGATGAAAGAACTTTCAAGATCATGCAATAGGTAGCCACAGCAACCTTTACTATAGTGGTTAGAGAGACCATCAGTTATACTTGTACTGACCACAGCATGAGAATGCGGACACTGAATCTCTGAAAAACTGATGTTCTCCACTGGCAGACAGCAGAGGAAAGCAGCTCTCAGAAAGAATCTCATAAAATCATGTACATCTGAACAAAGAAGATTCTCTGAAGGACTTGCCAAAGAAGTAGTAATAATAATAATAATAATAATAATAATAATAATAATAACAATAATAATAATAATAAAAGAATTAATGAACAGAAAGGAACAAGCCAAAGAATCATGATAATGTCAACAGATCTAAGGGGTCCAAAAGGCACTTCCAGTTCTGAATTTTAGGTAAGAAGTCACTTAGACTACAGTGTACTACTGACAAATAGAACCGGAAAGATGGCAGCGTTTATAGATATCAGCTAATAAATAACGGTATCTGGAAATGCAAGTGAATTCAATAATAGAGTTGAGATGCAAAAAATATTTTAAAGCAGCTTAAACTATGAAGAAAACAAAAACGGAGATGGAAACCAAGAAAACGAGAGCACAGGGTAAAAAGAAGTCTTGATGAAAGGAAAATAAAGAAATAACTGAGAAGTTTCTTTGTCCAAGCATCTGGCAAAGAAAACGATGAGGTGACCGGCTGGATGGACAATGGGAGAGCTGTGGATGTTGTCTACCTTGACTTCAGCAAGGCTTTTGACACGGTCTCCCATGACATCCTCATAGGAAAGCTCCGGAAGTGTGGACTGGATGAAAGGCCAGTGAAGTGGATTGAGGACTGGGTGGATGGTGATAAATGGGGCTGAGTCTGGTTGGAGGCCTGTGGCTAATGGTGTCCCGCAAGGGTCAGTACTGGCCCTGGTGGTCTTCAACTTGTTCATCGATGGCTTGGACGAGGGCACAAAGGGCACCCTCAGCAAGTTTGCAGATGACACCAAACTGGGAGGAGTGGCCGACACTCCTGAGGGCTGTGCTGCCATTCAGAGACACCTAGACAGGATGGAGAGGTGGGTGAAGAGGAACCTCATGAGGTTCAACAAAGCCAAGTGCAAGGTCCTGCACCTGGGGAGGAATAACCCCAGATACCAGTACAGATTAGGGATTGACCTGCTGGAAAGCAGCTCCTCAGAGAGGGATCTGAAAGTCCTGGTTGACAAGTTGACCATGAGACAGCCATGTGCTCTCGTGACCAAGAAGGCCAATGGGATCCTGGCCTGCATCAGGAGAAGCGTTGCCAGCAGGTGGAGGGAGGTGATCCTCCCCCTCACCTCAGCTCTGGTGAGGCCGCACCTGGAGTACTGGGTGCAGTTCTGGGCTCCCCAGTACAAGAGGAACATGGTGCTTCTAGAGAGAGTCCAGCAGAGAGTCACAAAGATGATTAAGGGACTGGAGCATCCATCATATGAGGAAAGACTAAGCGAGCTGGGCCTGTTTAGTCTGGAGAAAAGAAGGCTGAGAGGAGATTTAATCAACATTTTCAAGTATCTGATGGGTGATTGTAGTGATGTGATGGGGCCAGGTTCTTCTCTGCGGTGGCCAGTGACAGGATAAGGGGTAACGGGTGCAAGTTAAATCACAGGCAGTTCCACCTCCATGTAAGGAAGAATTTCTCTCCTGTGAGAGTGACAGAGCCCTGGAACAGGCTGTCCAGAGAAGTTGTGGAGTCTCCTTCTCTGGAGATCTTCCAAACCCGTCTGGATGCCACCCTGTGCCCTGTGCTCTGGATGTCCCTGCTGGAGCAGGGGGTTGGACTAGATGATCTCTAGAGGTCCCTTCCAACCTCAACTATTCTGTGATTCTGTGAAAATAAAACAAAAATGGAACAAAGAAATAAAGAAGACAGAAGAATTGTTTTACTGTGTACATTTTTCCTCAGACTTCACACAGCATATTGCTGATACTGAAAGAAATGGAGAAAAAGGGAGGTTTGATGAAGGATGGCAAAGAACTGCAAAAAAGAATGTTAAAAAAGCATTTGTCTGTGGAGATCATAATGTTAGAGAGTACACCTGAGTAGAGCGAGAGAAGTGTTATCTTTGGAAAGTAAAGCTGAAAGCTCAAAGAGACAAGTAACTACAGATGACTAATGTCAGTCAAGACCAAAACCAGAAAGCTTGTAAATAAAACCAAAAAAAGGGACTATCTATCAACCCGCATTACCTGCTTCCAAACTGGTCATAAATACTTTTCAGTGGTGATATGCTTTGGTCTAAGTACTCAAATATACAGATGCATAGGAAATTTTCTTTTAAGGTACAGGTTTTTAAAATTCTAAATCACTGCATTAAACAATATACTTTAATAACATACCAACTTCTTTTATTGTCAAAAAACAGTACTAAGAAAAGCTTCTCATCTGATTTGGTCTGCATTTGTTCTCCAATTTTCAGTACATCCAGAGGTGGCACTGGTATTGTAACACCATTGTGATGACCAGCAACACGAGGCATCTTAGGGTCAATAATCTATAAAAACAGAAAAAAAGGAAAACTTATAATTTTTAAAGCTACATCATCCACTCTAACAGCTTCTACATTATGAATAAAGTTAGTGGGAAAAGAACCATAATCTGAACAGTCACTGTATATAAAGTGCATTTGGCTTTGTATTACAAACACTTGTAACTTTTTAAGCTTAAGTTGAATAGGCAGAGGGGTAAAATTAATTGAAATAAATAGGGAAAAAAAAAAAACACAAGCAAAACAAACAAAAACCCCACACAAACAAAACCAAACTATCTATAAAGTACTATACTATATTTCTACTTTATTAATTTTTCTCTAAGTCACATCTCAATTTCACTTAGTACAACTTTGCAAACTGACAAGCAGTCTTCCAAATGAGAAAGCTGAACTGAAATTTCTAAGAACAACTAATTGATCTCAAGTTTGGAGTTTTGAATTTCAGACACCCTAAGGAAACCGCCTCTGTTACAGTATGATTATTCATAGAATCATAGATTGATTAAGGTTGGAAGGGATCTCTAGAGGTCATCCAGTCCAACCCCCCTGCACCCGCAGGGTCACTTGGACGCAGTCCTGTGCCACATGCTCTAAGTGGGTTTTGAAGTTCCCCAGGTAAGGAGACTCCACAACCTCTCTGGGTAGCCTGTTCCAGTGCTCTGTCCTCACTGGACATTCTGTCTTCCTCACTGTCATTTCTTTCTAGAAAAAAATGTCATGCTCGTAGAAGTTGAAGCACGAAAAGCTTAATCCAGAGAAAAAAAATAGAAGAAAACTCTTTATGTTGCTTTCAAAATATTGCCCAAAGATCACAAGTACTACTCATTTTTCCACTGAAACATTTAATGACAATAGCAAATAGTTTCATATGAAAGACCAAAAACAGAATAAAATATAATGCAGTTAACAACATGTAACTATTCAGCTGATGGAGGAAGTGTTCGGTAGGAAGCGCTCTGTGTTATAATGAGCTCAGCAGCTGCCCAAGAGGAGCAACTCCTTCCATGCTCTTTCTCACCACCTCCTCTCTATAAACAAACTCCTCTGCACTGGTTCCACACTCCACTGTATCACACAGTAAACTGATTAAGGAAACTAAGACAGCAAAAAGCTCATACCAGGGTATGTTTAAAAATCTTTCACACACAGTTTAGTTCTTCAGGCAAATCATCCAAGAGCTCTGAAACTCCCTTCCACTAGTTTCAACCTGACTGTATGTTTTCCTGTCCTATCTTGCCAAGTATTAACACAGTCATAAAATTATAGTCTTTTATATAAATTGAGCTATATCATCTGCAAAGTTTCTAAACCCATAAATGCATTAACCATTGAAACATTAAAACACACTGAAACATTTTCTCTGCAAGTTATTGATTTTAACAGAACTGTATGCATTTCTCATAAAATAAGGATACAGTGGTTTCAAGTTCCTGTCAAGTGATTTAGAACTGGATACAATCATTTACTTTATTCCAAATCTTTGTCTTTAATAAGCTGCAAATCATTTATTTCTATTAATTTAAAAATAGAAAATATATAGTTCTAAGACTGTCAAGAAGTCAGTCAAATGCTTAATCAGCCAATCCTTTATGTAATCACATATGACCTATATTACATAAGAAAGAGTAGCATAATAATAAGAAACATATATAAGAAAGAGTAGTAAGAGAAGTAGCAAGATAATGGGACAGATAAAAGAATTTTTTCACCCCTCACCTGATATGGTAATACTTTTATAAACTGGATTTATGAAAAGCTTTAGAGAGGGTAAAATAATTCACTTTTACTCAAATTGAACGGGAACTTAAGGAGTTATCCAAAATCCATCCAACAAGATTTTCAGACCAGAAACAGTACCACGGGGGTACTAGTGGGAGGAAGCTGCGCACTCACCAGAGCTGGGTAAGAGGGATATCCACTGCATTTGGCCCATACCACTTTTAGAGGCTCAAGAACAGATGTTGCAGCATCAGTTGAAATCCACATACTGCTATGCCCAACTTCTAAGAAGAAATAATAATTAAATGCAACATTAATACTGTAAAGAATCAAATGTTAAATAATCCCTCTTTATTTGATTTCTCACCGATATCTCATTACTATTAAAATTAAAATGCATCCCTAATACCACCCTTCATCTGTACATCACAAAACAGGTAATATTGATAGCATCTCTTCAAATTAAAATAGTATTTTAATCCAGCCCATAAATAAAAAATAAATTTTAGAAGCTAGAGACTACACATCCTAAGAACTCTTAATTCTCAGTATTGAAGTATTGAAACTCTAATAAGCATTTCCCTTTGCAAAATCTCAAAACATAAAATCAATGTACATCAAATGACTAGTTTCTTCTGAAAATATGACAGTCCCATCAAAGAGCTGGTGGCATCAAAAGCACAACTTTGCATGAATGTTTCAAAAGTTTTGTACATACAAACATGTAACATGATTATCACCTGATAACTTACTTAGACTGCATGTCTGAGATATATATATGCATTTTTAAATCAGTCTTCATGGTCTCTGCCTAGCTCTTTTGCGCAAGAGTTCAAGATGAATAGCAGAATGCCAAGAATTATGTAGCTCCAATAGTGTTTTTTTTTTTCCTTCTTGGCAGGCAGTATAACAGACAGTTGTTTATGTTACTGCTCTCCTCTACCACTTACAGCTCAGTAGCCCCCGACTAAGCTGGAGAACAAACTTAAAGCCCTCAGTCAGCTGTAAACATGGTCCCTAAAGACTCACAGGGTAAGAAAGGTCCGTAGGTTACTGGCCCCTGAAGATGGGACTGGGAAAGGAGGCAGTAAGAAAACAGGAATGAAAGAGTGCAGGAGCTGGGAAGATAAGGCACTTGCTGTACCTGGTATCAAAAGACCCTTAAGAGGTTACGGTCACAATTTTTTAGCTGCAAGGTGATCTCTGATGGCCAAGGTAAACATCTTTTTTGAGTTCTCCCAAATCTGCTCCCACTTACAATGGGCATGTGCAAAAAGTGCAACAAAATCTGAGAGGTAGATTTATTTTCCATCTGAAGATCAAGGAAAGAGATAACAGAAGGTGGCCTCAAACCTTACAAAAGCAACACCTTGCAAATAGCAGAGAGGAAGTGTTTAAGTGGAAGAGGGCAGCCATTTTCTGCACTATGTTCTAGGATAATTTTCCAACATAGGTTTTTCATTGAATTATAACTTATTTTCAATCAATAATAGTATCAGCTTTTCCCTAACTTTATAAAACACCAGCTATAAAGCAAAATTTCTTAACAACCTGACATCAGAGCAGGAGCTTATTTAACTACAATAAGCTTGTAAAAAAAGCTATTAAATCTATTGACTGGTTAATCTTTTATTCGTTCCTTCATGGATATCTTCAGAGAAATGTAAATATCAGTCTAGGATGTTATTCACCTTCTCATGAAAAGTTGTAACAATATATTTCATATGTATAAGCACCAAAATAAATACATAGATTCCTATACTTTGGAGTTTTAAATACTGAATTTTATGGAAAAACATACCAAATCTGAATGAACAATACTGGTAGTGCCAGCTAATCAAACTAATTTCCAACACAACAGAAACCGTAATTTTACGGTTATTTACTTCTCTATTATTACCAGTGCATATAATATTCAGATAATTAGACAGTCATAAATGTTTGGATGAATGCGTCCTTCAACACACAGACTCTTTCTATTTTGAAAACATAAACGGTCCTGTTCTTAAAGGTAGCTAACAAAGAAAAAGAAACCTACATTATCCAGCTGCAAAGCTGATGCAGAACCTCCAACATTTAAACACTGGAGGGCATACATAATCTCACTGGATGCACTTAACAAGGCTCCCTCAACGAATTCTCAGGTACATAACCAGCAAGGGAGATTCTTTCAATCTTTTCACTGCAAGAATATATTTTTTTTGCTAATAAGGGTTGTTGCACTAATGCGTATGGTTAGCAGTTTTGTCTGGCTTTTTTTTTTGTTGCTTTTTTTTCCCCTCTCCCTACTGACTCACTACCAGCCTTTTTAAAACTAGCGCTTTCTTCTCCTTCCAATGAACATTTTCTTAATAAAGTTGATATTTAATTCCAAGCAGCAAACTTCAGAAAAAAATAAAAAATAAAATTAATAAATTTTATTTTAAACAAGAAAGTCTATTTGCTGAACTATGGCTGGAAAAACAGAGATACAGAGCATACAGAGACTACTTTCATACCAGTGATGCCAAGCACGGTTTAACTCCTCCTTTTACCCACGAGGTACCTGCGATAACTCCGAGCAAGCGATTGATCACACTTTAACAAAATGGTAAATCGAGACTTTCCCTTTTACTGTATAAGTCTTGGCTGGGCAAGTCTTCTGTTCAATCTCTTCAGGAACTCACCATCGAAACAAAGACCATGCAGAGGATAAAGCTCTTTGGGACAAACGCGGAAAAGTTGTCCTTCTAATTTGCTTCCCTCTAATCAATCCTTAAAGTAGTCAAATGAGCACAGCAGTATTCTCCATGCTTGTTTCTAAAGCATGTATACTTGTAAAGCAGAAATGATAAATATTGGCATTTTGCTAAGAATGAACAATCCTGAAACTCATTTTTTTGTAAAATCTGTGATTTTACAAGTGAAAGTAAATCATGACAAAGATCCAGTTATACACGGAACGGATGCAGGACATTTCACTTTCCTTCCTACTTGTTTCACCCCTTTTTGATCTACTGAGGTATCAGAATGCATAAGGTGGTCAAAAGAGTGCAGAGGTTAGAGGAAATAAAATAATGCAGCTAAATATAATCAAGAGAGACCAAGGAGAGTTCTAGATAGAGGGGTGCATGAATTTCAAGTAAAAATGTAATAAAAATATTAAAACCAAGAGCAACTGAACAGCAGATGAAAACAGATTAGCTGCAAAGAATAGAACAAAACTCGTATGAGAAGGACATAGCAGACTAAGGCAAACAGTCTGTTTGCATTAGGGAGACTTGCAGGAGGCCTGGACAGGGAACACCCAAGATAAGAGGGAAGAGAGTTCTAAAGTTAGACACTGGAAACAGGCCTGCTAGACAAAGCCAGCCTGATGCAGGGGCAACACTGTATTCCACAGATACAGTTCTCTTGGACGAGACTACATACGAAATACAATTAGAATAAACAAACTGATATAAAATGTATCATCTAGCATAATATTTTCCCTCAATTTTGGTAAACTACTATGTCATTTTTAGAAATTTCATTAGAAATTTTAAAATTTTCTTCAATTTTATTTTTTCCCCCGAATAAAAGGGGACCACTTCTTACTTATCTTTCAACATGTTTATGCAAAAGAGTAAATAAAGAATAAGCCCTAGAAGAGAAAGCTCAAATAAACAATGTCAACAGAAACACAAGTAGTACCTTATTCCAAATTTCGCTTGTACTACTAGAGCAGCCTTATTTACACCAGAAAAAAAAAAAAAAAAGTTTTCAAGAAATCTGGTATTACTACTTTCTGTTCCAATTTTTTTTTAAGAGTTGACAGCATGCATTAGTAGCTTCTGCAATGCTATGAACAGTGCTTTCAGAATACTATCATGTATTTCAGCGGAGAAAATAAGAAAGTTACAATCTGTTAAGTAAATGCACAAAACACAATTATATTGAATTCTTAGGAATACAACTGTCTGTAGTTACCTGCTGCAATTCTTGCTGCTTTGGCATAATTTCCATTTTCAATGCATGATATCAATTCACTTCGGTCTTCCAACGTATGTCTTCGTATAAGTGCTGGTTTACCTTTACCACACTTTGGTAGGCTGAAACTGCAAAGGTACTGATATTGAAACCATTACACGATAACTAACTACATTTGCTACAAATAAAGATCTGGAACAGGAATTTAAAACTTATCAGTATCTTCTGCAATAGGAGCTAGGCTTTAATTTTATAAAATATGCAAAAATTAACAATTCCCCTTTAGTAATATCTACTATGTTCCCTTTTTTTCCTCATAGCCCAACTATGTATAAAAATGCAAGTATTTGCTCTTTCATTTTTCGTTACAAATTCAAATTTTTCAATTGTAGATAGAAATGCCTCCACATAAAGTAGATATCTATTTCTCCAGTCTCTACTGCACACCTGAACGTTTCTTACGAGATAAAAGAATCTGAAGAGGAATTACTCTAACACACTTTATATATTACATTCACAAAAATATTGAATTCTCTTTGTTTTTGAAAGCACATGTAACATCAGTGCATTAATACCACTCCCTTAAACAATTTAATACCAATCATGAGCATATGAACAAAACTTTTTTCTTTCCAACAGATTTGTCCTACATTTCGGTAAGCCTCATCCCATTTTAACAAACTTCATTTTTCTATTACATTATTTTCAACCTTACCACCTCCTCCACTGCATGAACAGCTGAGAGTTGCACCGTCTACAGATCACGTTTCTAGTCCAGCAGAGCACAGAACAGCTGTCACTCCATGGGCCCAAACAAACCTACCAAATCCCACCCGTTCTGTGTACTCTACTTCCATCCAAACCTCACATACGCTATGCTGTGGTTAGCTGCCTCCCACCAGAGGGTAGTATGTTTTTGGAAGATGTGCTTTGGTGACACAGAAATATGTATCAATGACAGAAATCACCATTCTGGCAGACAGGTGGCCTTCTTTCCTGTTCTGAAGTATCAAAAGGGTGTGCAGTCCCATACCACCTCTTTTCGTCTAGTTCAAAGATATTTAACAAATGACTCCACAAAGAGGTCAACAGTTGGTACGTAGGAACTATCATCACTAAAGTAACTGGTCAGTAACCTAAATCATAGACCAATATTCTACATTTCTGCAGCTATAGAAATCATCTTCCCAGGCAAAGGACTGGGTTCTGGAAATCACTTCCCCTGCCTTCCCCCTCACCATAAAACCATTTAGTTTTAGTTTTTAAAACACACATTATTTTTTTATATATATATATATACACGTATTGAGAGAGGGAGAATGTGCACACCAAAGTGTAATTGCATCTGCAATAATCTGAACATAAAAAAGAATACTGGTAGTTCTCAAAGGTGCCTTGGATTTGATGCACGGTTTTACATTTTAAAATGGTTGTGATCCTCCAGTATGGGTCACAAGCAGTATATAAAACTGATAAATGCAACCTCAAATTTCTATTTCAGATTTGTATTTTACCTTGAATTACATAAAAGACTGTTACTAGATGAAATACTAGATTCAGATGCACAACGTCGTCGAGGCTCAACTTTTCTTCCAGAAGTATCATCTAATGTTCTCTCTTTACTTCCATCTCCAAAACCATTTGACAGACCTGTAAGATAACAATAACACACTAATTAAAATTACATATTTTCATTAAAAAGTTTACATATACATACATATCATTATTGTTCCATAACTCTTAAGTGTTTTTGTGTAACCAAAAGGAAAGAACACACACAAAAAGATAAAACCTTTAATTTTCAAAACACAACATGGTAATTAGGAGGCTTCAGTAGTGCAGCTTTTAAAGTCAGCTTGGAAAATTATATAAAATTATCAAATTAGTCTCTCTATGTAACGCTTCCAATAGGTGGTATATTAAGACAGTCACAAACAGTCTGAAGAAGATGGGCAGAAAAAGATTGGAAAACATTAAAAAGGTTGCAGATTCATAATCTCAACAAAATACAGTTGCAACCTTGTAGAAAGTAAGTCAAGCACTACTGAAAATCATTCTTAAGAGTCCAAAAAAAAGGGAAATAGGGATTCTCTTATCACCCTATTTAATTCTTACTGGAAAAATCAATGCAAATCTTTCAATTGTTATCTTCAGATGTAACAATTATAATTATCTCATTCTCAGATTTTGATTTCCTATACAAGAGAAAAAATTAAGGGGGGGACAATGTCTTGCATGTTGAAGCATCCAATTACAAACTATTGATTAACCCTATGCTCATTGTCAGCAAGTTGTTACAAGCAACTGGGGATTAATTGGGTTCAGTCCCAGACTGTGCCAAAAAGACCTGTGAAATCAGTATGTTTTGTGAGAAAACTAACTTGAAATCCCCTGTGAACCACCACAGTAGTCTTTACAGAGCACCCGAGACAAAAAAACAAAGAAATAAAACAAAACAAATAAAAAAAAGAAAACCAAAGAGCCTTTTTGTAAAGATAAAAAGGGAACCTCTTAGATTTTTGCAGATAACTACCTTTTATTTTTGGGTATCTGGTCAGACTGTTTGCAAGTAAGGTCTAAAAAATGGTTTGTTTTCATCCCGCCACAAGTCAGAGACACATTACTCAAGTTATTACTTCATTATATAGGTATTACCTCATCCGTCACCAGATTCGCATGAGATTACAGATTAATCCTTTAATTCTAGAGGACTGATGAAGGAGTTACCAGAACCAGAGTAGAGTTGGTTCCCAACAGACTTGGAAGGCCAAAGGAAATGCATGCTTCATCTTGAAAGGATGAATCTAAAACATTCTACCACGTGTGTCACAAACAGGACATCTCCCTGCGGTACATGTACCAGTTCTGGTTTAAGAAGTCTTGATGCTTCTTTGAGAGGAAGGAGGAGGATGGCTTTTCAGTTGCTCCAGTCAGTCTATGAATGTACTGCTTCTGAGACGGCCTGTTCAGTTCTCTACCCCATATTTTCATATTCACTGTGTCAGTGCCGATACAAATATGGCCCAAAAAATAGTTTACAGCCATGCAGTGCACAAAGCAACCAAAAACAGCCAGATCAAGAGAGAAGTGATGGAAACAGGCAGCTTCAAACATGCCCTCTTCAGCAATTCAGTGTTGCACTGGTTGCACTGGTTTAAACATAACCCATCTTTATCATTAAATGACTCATTTAATTCACTAACATATGTTTTAAAGAGCGCAGTAAGTAAGGCTTTTAAAGAGTCATCAGTGGTGTTAACAAAGCCAGTACACACCACGGTCTTGGCTGTTTGATATTATAGGGTTTGAAATCCTACAGCTTATTTCCTTTATGAGGACTCAAGACACAGGATTTTGTGAAGAATAACAAAGGATTAATTGCAATTCAACCATAAAACAAGACTCACAGTTTGTTAGTCTCAAATTGTGTTTCAAGTTTAGCAGTAAGATTGCATATGGAAGTGCCTGATAAACTGTTAAGTTTTCAACAAATTCAGTTATTTCTCATTACTCTTTTCTGAAAGGAGCTAATTAAACTCATTTCATTTTCAGAAACTGTTCTTTGTAATCTGTAGAACGTTCACCAAAAAAATACTACATTTAAATGCTGCAACTGGGAACTTGTTTTCTGGATCACTACAGAACTCCTGCCATGCAGAAGCATCTAACCCCCCATGGCTAATAGGAGCAGTGAGATTAAATATTCCATTTATTTTAAGGCCTTTGTATTTTACTGAATTAGCGTAAGACATTACTAAAAAGGTGCAATAGTAAAATCTATGGGAGAAACAGTTTACCTCACTTTTTCAAGTTACTAGCCTGGGTAAGTTTGCATAAAACCATGCATGCTCATATGCCTTCAGAAAGCTCAAGATTTTGGTACATAAAATGAGTTTCCTCAACAGTTACGATAGATTACACACGTTGAGTTACACCTCAGCAAAGGTTATGGGGCAGAACTTCATTAGGTCGAGTACTGCGATACTGACAAGCCCCTCAACTTCAAGGGGGAAGAGACACCAAAACAAAAACTTTAATTACTGGATGGCTCATTTTTCTTTTCTATCTGCTTTTAAATTTCTTTAAAAAGTAAACAAAACCAACACCACCAACAAAAAACAATCCTCCTCTCCTCAAAAACAAACAAATAAAACATAACATCGGTCAACTTTACAGGCAGAAATCAAACATTTTCCTAAGGAAAACAAAAAGGAAAAAAAAAGAAAAAAAGCTGCCAAAATTAAATGCAGCATTACTGATCTTGCCAATCTTTAGTTCTAAACTTCAGTTTAAAAAGAAATTATATGATATGAACTATATAAACCAGTTTATGTCATATGGAATGAAGTATAAATGTAAACATTTAAAAATAAAGAAACCCCAATAATCACAGATATAAACTTATGGAAAAAAAAAAAAAAACAGGGAAGATGAGTTTGATAACTTTTCACAGGTTTCTTTAATAAGTATCACTTAAAGGCAGTGAGAAAGTTTCTATTTTGTCTTAACAGTAGCAGTTTGTTCTCTTTATACTGCAATTTAATTATTTATTCACTGCCTGCATCAAACAAGTCAGAATCCTGATGTCTGTATCAAATCGACTGGATCCGGAAAAGGCAAACTGCAGGAAGACAGCCCAGAAGTTTGGAAAATGAAAGAGGAGCAAGACACAGGAAGGTCCAAAGAGCAGCAGGTTCTATGAATGTACAACACACTAATCCTAGAACACGCAGTTCTGCATTTAAGGCTGCAATCCTATTTTATAGTTCTGCAAACATAAAAATAAAGAAGCAGAACTCATATACATAAAGGTCGAATAGCTTTTAAAATGAGTAAGGTACAGCCTGATGTAAAGGTTTAAATATCCAAATACAGACAAGTGTTGTATTATAGCCACAGCTGAAGAGCTGACAAAAGATGAAATTTTAAAAATAATTTCAACCACTAAGCCAGTTGGAGCGTACAAAAAGACTGCATAGAGTGCACCAGCACTTACATAAAACTGCTTAATTTTACCAAGCAAATAGCTGGACCAAGCCCTGATGTGTGCACTTACCAGTATGCGTTAAAATCTCTTAACCAGACTCACTAAAAAGCAGTTTTTGAGAAGTGCATTTTTTAACAAAACTATCTAAATGCACAAAAATAAGTAGGGCATTTCTTGTATGCTTTTCTTCTCCAAGGAAGGTTAGACTGGTTTGGTGTGAAAGGAACAAGGATGGAGATGGAACATCCATTAACTAATTAGCGCTCACAGAGCAAGTTCTGGGAATAAGAACACTGGGATCATTAAAAAGGTGCGACCAATTTGTGTCACATATACTATAACATGTACAACTTTATAACTTACGGAAATGGGGGAATATATTGAATGAAGAGCATATTTTCATATATGCCAAAGACTTCCTCCAACAGTGTTCTTGTTTGGTTTTTTGTTTTGTTTTAAGGATGGGTGGTGTCTCCAACAAGATCCAAAATAATTACT
Organism: Crypturellus soui; assembly: GCA_032275445.1. Lineage (NCBI taxonomy): Eukaryota > Metazoa > Chordata > Aves > Tinamiformes > Tinamidae > Crypturellus > Crypturellus soui. The sequence goes on from JAUBNY010000001.1 coordinate 12,652,071, forward strand.
TCAAATGTAATTGTCTCTCTGTGTTCCAAAATGATCATTTAATTGTATTCCATTCCATGTTGAGGATAACAGAAAATAATTAGGATCCAAAGAGATAAATACCCAGCATGATATTAGTTAATATGAGAACCTGGAAGACAGCGAAAAAGCCATTAAGTCTCACTGAAAGGAAACAGAGCTTTTAAATAAATAAGCCATCCTTACAGCAGTGTCCAGAGACAGTGAAGAAGTTAAAAGCGTTCCACATACTCTAATACTAACATTCAGTGTAAGCTTCAAAGGGGAAAAGACTAATTTAGAGCCTTCGCTTTGAGTCAGTGCTCTGTTTTGAGAAAGAACTTTTTTTTAAGTCAGAGAACAGAATACAACCTCCATCAAGAACATGTTTTGAAATGTCTTTAAAATCCCTCCACAAGAAAAAGGAGAGAGATGACTATTTTAATAAGAGCTTATGTACACAGATAGGCACTGAATGGGCAAAGAAATGGTCTATGTTAATAAATAACCAGAAGTCTTAAATATGCAAACCTTGAAAATTTGCAAACTGCAGCAAAAGGAAGGCATCCAAAAAGTTTCCCTTACAGTGACCCTAGGAATGACTCTTTCCAACAGTAAATTCTGAAGTGCATTAAGAACAGTGGGAACAATCCTTCTGTCAGAATACACTGATGGATATTTGAGAATGACAGAGTTTACTGATTTTCAAAAGTCTCTTTACTGTATACAGACAAAATAGGAGTTAATTACTTTTAACCTGGGTCATAACAAAGTTGAGATAAAGAGTAACTTTAAGTTTATAAAAACTGCCAAAATCTTGAACATCACTAAATGTTCAAAGATAGCTAGGAAAGCTCAATGCGAGTCCATCACGTAGACAGTGCTGATGCCTATGTGCTAAAGTGAAGCAGCTTTCAAGATCCTAAACAGGAAATGTTCATGTTTGGAAATGTAGGTAACATTTAATGAATACAGTCTGGTAGCTTACAGAAGAGTCAATGTTTGAATTTTTTAAGGATTCATCACATATCTACTAGTCTCCTTTTAAAAATGCGAGTGAGAAGTCTCCCTGCCTCCTCAGAAGAATCTACTAGAGCAACCAAATGTGAAGTGCACAACAGGAAGGAAAAATTATGAACATTTGTAACTTCAGCTTTCCCAAAATAAGGATTGTCTGGTGGTCTATACAGTGCAACAGTCGGAGCACAGCCATTGCTTAAGACATTTTAAGATATACACCTGGGAGACGATCCTAGTGGAAGAATTTGAAAACATTCCAGACAAACATGAAAAAAAAAAAAAAAACACAAGAACATACAAGCAAAAGTTTCATTTTTTTTCTGAACTCTGTTCTAGAAAGCAAAACTGTTCTAATGGTACAGAAATGACTGAAGTATACATGACCTGTCATCAAAAGCATATGCAAAAAAATTGAAATTTAAAAATAACTTTACAATATAAATTCAGTCAGCTCTAGCTTGTACGATTTATGGTCAACACACACAGTCTCGTATTTTACAACTACTTAAATGCTTGATTGGTATCCAGGCCAAGGATATACCAAATCGGGATTAAAAACCACAATGACCATAGGAAGTCATTAATATTTAGGATTATTAACCTCTAGTGCCCCTTGACACAGACTACTTAAAATCACAATTGACTTTTTTTCCTTCAATTATGAAGGAATACAAATAGTAAAGGCATCTCAGGAAAAATACTTATGTATTTCCCATCTAAGTACTTCTACTTTCTTATCTACTGAATACTGATCTAAATGAAAATTTGAAAGAGGTGATAAGAACTTCAGTGAATAAACTTATTTTTGTTCCTACTCTAAATCATGAGGAAGCATGAGAATTAGCTATCAACATCTTTTATGAAAATCCTACAGCCTCGTAGTCTTGCAGCCCAACAGGACCTGTTCAGCCAGATCTTCTGACTTTTTGATTTCTTGCAATCTTTCTTTTTCCCCCTCCTTAAATTATCATCTTAAAGATTTTATGCAGAACTTTTGCCAAAACATTATTTGCTTTGAATATAAACATTTCCTATAATTTGGGGAATATCATTGCTGTGCATGGTATCCAAGGGGGGAAAAAATAAAGAAAAAAATATGCAAGCAAACTTGAAAATTCTTATGTGAGCACATCCAGAAATCATGTTCTATTGGGAAGATAACAAGCCATTTATTTACCTTTTATTTCTAATAGAAACAGTTCTTAATTCCTGCCTCATTATCAAAAAGTGAGCAGAAACTGGAGTTGCCATCTGACAGAAAACTGAAAGCTGAAGTGTTTGCCAGAGCTTCTTATGCCAAGCAGGATAACCTAGTAAAACTGCAGCATCTTGCATTAGTTGTTATTCAGCTGTATTTTTGACCCACTTTTTCAGGCGTTTGTCTACCTTAAGAGGAATTTCATACAAGGAGGTAAAAACTCCAGGTGATTTAGAATGAACGACTGAATACGTGTGGATCAGCCTTCTCTGATAATTTGTACTGAAGCTGAAGATAGCATTTCTTAAGAGACCATAACATTGCACTATTTCTTTAATCACCTAGTAAGATTTAAGACCAGTAACTTATAAGTAGTGCTTGCAATTCTAACATTGCCCTCCCGAATTCAACAATAGGACATAAAAAGACAATATGTTTTAAGGCTCATGCAATCAGCCTGCCTGCTCCTGATGAGACTTCAAGTGAAGATAATCAAGTACTATTAAACACCAACTTGGCTTTGATTATATAAATATGCAGTTAAGGCTTATTTTAACTCTCATGTTCAGTGCTGCCTAAGAGTATCAATCTACAGTATGTTTTCTGCTCTCAGACTTAAAATGCATGAAAGTATTCTTATATATATTTTGCAGTCTAAAAGTATATATTTTAATAGGATTTGATCTCCACCTTTTTCAACGAAATGTGATTTTGAAGTAATTTCTGAGTGACAGCAATATTTTAACAGATTTGGAAAGAAATAAAAAGGGGAGAAGAAGGAAAGCAAAAGATAAAGGAAAATGAAAGTGGGAGATGGGAACTACTATATTAGGACAGCAGGGCCTCAAGAGTTCAGGCCAGGAAATGACAAAGGAGGAGTTGTGCTTACCGACAAATCAAAGCAACTTCTCTGCAGCTATTACTTGTTCCAAAAATAGGTAAAAAAAATTATTACCTTGTATCAGATACCATTTCCTTCAAGAGAAATTATGTCTGGGTACTAAAACAGGAAAGATGTGAGAACGCTAAACACCCCATTTGAAAATATCCATAAGATTGATTAAGGGATTCTCAGCCAGATATGCCACTTGAAATTATTTTTATTTGTGAATGGGTTAAAAACCGTAAATCAGAAAAGTCAACAGACAGGAAAAGAACAAGATTTTCTGAATGAAGAATTAACCTCTGTTAACCTTATAAGGGAATTTCCAAGAAAATGAGAAGACAACTCTAAGTTGGGGAAGCAGTGGGGAGGAGGGGAGTATATTGTTCACCACCACTTCTAATGATACACTCATTAAAACTCCTGTTCCTATGATTACAGAATTGCAGGTAATTATACTGGACTATTGGACATGAGAAGTTGCTTTTCTACTGAGCAAGGCATACACGAACCTACCATCTCAATTTTGTGGACAGTAAAATTGCCAGTGGTTCTTTTAAAACCAGAATGCTGCTGTCCATGCAGCTCTATTTTAATTTCAAAGGTTTATGAGTTTTCCCCGTCAACACACAGTGCTCATCAAGCCTTCATTCATTATACATGCTGAAAACATGTAACACTATGGGACTCTTAACAGAGCAGTTAATTTTACCATTCTGTGGGATGTCTTTGAAATAAACCAGTAAATACCAGATACTATAAAAACAAAAATTGCAACATAGCTCAACTATTTAATATTCCCATATCCATTAAGTTCTGAAACACAAGATATTATGTTTCCTGCTCAGTTTATAAAACATTTAAAATTTTCTTGAGCATAATTCTTTTAAGGTACAGGATGTACTTTCTAACAAATTGCTCCTTTTATTTTTTTTTTCTTAAATAGTATTTATTGAAACAGCTTCCTTTGTGTTCTGACAAAACAATTATAGCAGAATTGATCTCACTTTGAGGATAAATTGAAGAGTACAGTTTCCTATAAAAAGACATTGAGTTGATAAGTCAGGAACACATGACTAAACATTAACTGCCCTCCATATGTTAAACAACATCCCTACATTTAAAGGATTAATTTAACTGGCATTTCTTATATCAACTAGAGATATTAGTGCTATTTAGAGGGTGTCATTAGCTGTCACTGCATCAACATTGTAATTAGAGAACATTATAAATACTAAAGGAAAAAATGCAGTTCCAGTTTTTATAAAAGCAATCATTGAATTTTCTCATAGCATGAAAAGCACAACTCAAACATTTTTGACAACACGCTGTGTGACTACCACAAAGTATTTCGTAGCAAATTTTCCTTTGCAGAGAAGAATCTTCAGAATATTCATTACCTTTTTTTTCAAATTCTTAATTTTGCTTACAGTACTGCCTCAGCAGAAACTTTAATCAATCTCTCCTCCAACTCTGTAAAAAGCATTTTCAAGCTCTGTTTTCGTAGAGCAGTTAAGTCCAGCACTTCACAATGGCAGGATGCCCTTATCTAAATGAATATGGAAGATTTTTGCTTTAGGGGGGGAAAAAAAAAAAAAATACAGAAACAGAGAGATTATGTAATGAAACATATAGCAAAGGCTTATAAACCAGTAAGGAACTCCTAATTTTAGAAAAATTTCCTCTGCCAGAACAAGAAAAAGCTAAAACTATATTATAAATGAAGGATTAGTATTTTTTCCCCACTAATGACAATGCAGAAAGTTTTTTTTTTTTTTTTTTTTTTTTACGAGATATAAACAGGGACAATTGCAAAAAGGTACAATATTACTGTAGCAGCCGAAAAGGAAGTTGTTCACCTTGACATAGTCGCAATGATTTCAAGACATTACGTCTTGTGAAAGCCAGATTTCAAGATCCCATTTACTCCATGGAGCAAAACTCACCAACACCTTCATACTGGTAACAACATGGTTTACGCTTTCCAATATATAGAAACATGAACAGACAGTATTTCATCTTCTGAGAATAGTTCTATGTTTAAATGGTACAGGGTCCTTTTTTTCCAGGAGTGAGGGGTTTATGGGAGGGAGTAGTAGTTGCAAAAACTTGCTGTTTAATTAACGAAGAGGTATTTGATTTATAATGCAAATATAATAAAATTATTTTAAAGAGAGTTTTTCTTAAGAGCTCTTATGTAGGTCTTCTGTCTCACTTGGAGAGTGAGAGGGGGCAAAAAAAAAGTAAAAGACAAAAGATAAGGTTTATCTCTTTTCTTCCCCCAAAAATGACCAATAGGAACAGGCAACCAGGTTACCCCTTTCTGTGTGGCATATGTTAAACAAGAAAAAAATATACATAACTCTTTCTGGAATGCAACAAGGAGAAATTGTGGAGAGCTGAGCCCCTCTCCAAAAGGGAACTGACAGGAGTATTCACTGTAAACTGAATAGTTCACAACCAAAAGGTACACTCCTAAAATAAAGTTCATCACGTTGTAACCCTAGTGAGGTTTCTATTATCATTAATTAGAAGTTACCTGAAAAACTGTCATAGAAGCAGTACAAGATCTGTGAGTTAAAAATGAACTATATGTTTGCTTTTTTTTTAACCTAGTAAACAAAACCAAAAAAATTAGGTTTCTGCTGTAATAAATAACAAGGTGACAAAGGTTTTTGTCTTTTTATATATAAAAGTGTATAAATATTATAAATAATATATATTTCTTTATAAGCTTTTTCTTTCCCCACTTTTGGCTTTCTAATATGATTGGAGTCTTCTAAAGTTCAGCCAGGGTTTGTCCACACTGTTTATACTAATACAGCCATTCATGGAACTAGGTTTTGCACAAAAATAGCCCAAGTTAAATAAATAAATAATAAAATAAAAATATGGAATTTTATTTATTTTGAGTAAAAGGCATGAATTAAATTTCAAGTAGAAAGAATTATTAAAAACATGTTTCAATCTGTATCCAAAAGCTACACAGTAGGAAAATTGAAGTGTATTTTTAGCCTATGAGGTATTTATATATTTTATACTGAGGCTCTCGTCTGTATTTGAATAGAGCAGTGGTCTAAATAACAGAAACGCTATTATTTTATAGTGACATTGAAGCAGAAAGTGTGTTGCACTTGCACTACTACAAGAGAAAATTGGCAGGATATCAGGCTGTCAGTTCTCAGTTCTGCAGCTGGAAACTCTGCTGAAGAAATACTCACAGTCCTTTTCCTAGGCCCAGTAACTGTTCCAGGGACAGCAAGAGGTCAGTAAAAATCTTAGACTAGTTTTGCTCTACTTAGAATTTTCATGTTTACAACACAGCCCTCTGAAAAATACTAACCCTAATTCTATTAACCCTAGTTCACTAATATCAAAGTAAAAAAGGATAAGTGTTAAAAAGGAATCTAAAACACTCGTATTTACTTTTTAAGTGCATATATTTAAATATATATATATGTATTATATATATAGCTGGTCACTACTGAAATTGTAACACAGATCTTTGCAAACCAGATGCGAGAATGGCCCAAAATGTAACATCTATAGGTTTATGATTTAGTCTCTTCTCCGCTCCCTCCCCTTTTTTTTCTTTTTATATACCTCAGGTGAATATAAAACACTGTATAGGAGAAGAATGAAATCAAAGCAATTCTCTGGCTGACTTCAGGAGTAATCCCGAGTTTGAAATGTTAGAATGACAATACCGTGATCCATGATCTCTCTTGGGATCTTACAAATATTTCTGTGTGTGTGCGCAACTACAGTAACTGTTCCCATCTAGAAAAAAAAATCCAATTTCATGAGACATTCATCTCAGTCGATCCTACTGTGGGAACTATTTCCATGTAGACTTTACAGGAAGGAATCCCGCAATAATTGTATTTTCAACCTTCTAGTTCAGTACCTAAAGTTACTGAGGGACTTAAGAGTCATATGATTATAATAATCCAACTCTTGGAGAAGAAAAAAAAGCAAAAACGAACCAAAGAAAACTTTAAGCAAATCTAAACAAATACGATGATAATCTGATCTGGTACTTTATATGTACCTGATATGAGTAACTATATAGGGAAGTATATAGGGAGTTTGAAGCTGTATTGTTTGTACTCAGACAATTTCGCCAATTTCACTACCTTGTTTTTTTCTTATTTAAATACGCCTTCAGAAGAAAAACAAACAAACAAACAAAAAAACCCCCACCACACTGCATTATTCTCTGATCATCATCTGCACCACACCAAAAAGCGATTTAGTATTAACTGCCACATATCACAGGAGAACACAATATTCTGTTTTTTAGAAAGTCAAAAGCGGTCCCCAAAAAAGGGTGCTATGCTGTACAAGAGAATGAAATGCTGGAGTTTTGTTAAAAGGTCCACAATTCTTACAGCATCAAGAAAAAATGAAGGGTTATCTGGCAATATTTTACTATTACAAAAGCATTCAATTATACCAATAATAGAATTGCCAATTATTACCAATAATACAATTACCAATAATAGAAAATATTGCATTTGGGTGCTAAGAATTAGCATTTTAAAATAACCCTCTAAAGACAGTGCTTTCAGCACTCCCACCAAAAAACCCTGCCAGTTTGTCAAAAATAATCAAAAAATACATGAGTCCCTACCCCCTGGGGAATTTTGATAGCATTCCACTCAAAATTGGCATCTTTCCTGCTTTCTCAGTCTCTTGGGTACTCACAGGCAGCTAGGCTGCTGTAGGCCCCATATCTCTACACTGACTTATTTAACAATCAACTCATCTCAAGCACTCACAAACTCCAATGCTTCATTTCAGTTTCAAAACATAAATATTTAAAAATGTTTTTGCAAACTTCATGGAGAAATTCAGTTGACAGTTCTGGCTTTCACTAAGTGCTTAATATCTAAATTTCACATCAGATTTTACAGGAAGTAATCAGTATGTATCTAAAAAATAAAATAAAAGGAGTAGTTTAATCTAAGGTATGAGGACTCTAACTGCACCAATTAATTTTAAGTTATTAAGCTGATGAAAAGGACACAGGGTTCCAACAACAACAAAATGCAAGCAAAGTACATGATATATATTTTGCCATGGTCACAAACCTCATCTCAGTTTAGATGTGGCATTCTCAACTTAAGGAATCATCCACTTAATTTTATTAGACAGGATTTCTTAAGCAAAAACAACCTGTTTATTGTTTTATTTTTTAAGTTTTCAGACAAATACACAGTTAAGCATGTACAGGAAACTTGTACACACTTCTCTCTTCTATGCAATCTAAATTTTCACATAGCAACTATGTGAGAGCACAAAGAAACATGTGCTATGTAAGGGATAGTGACTTGGTAGACCACTATGGAATAAAAATTTAAGGTATCCGGCACAACTGCTGTATATTTTTTATTAGGTTTTATGTATAAAGAGAAAGCATGCATAAACTGAACTATTTTCAGTCCTCTGAGAATGGTAACTTTTGGTTTTCCATAATCACCTACTTCTGATAAAAACTGGTATTTTAATAATTAACTTCATGTATGGAAAACAAAAAATCACTAATATTTGAAACACTTTATCCATCAAAGCATCAGATCAATAGATTCTTTCTCTGTCTTTCTGGATACTAAATCAGCAATACTATTCACCTTTTAAGTAATTCAAAAGGGTATAATAAAAGGTAGTTAATGAGAACAATTAAACATTAGATGAAGTAAGCACGGCTTTACTCAGCTAGATAAGGTAAGTTAGAGTCTTCTTTTGAACTTAAGAATAACATTGAAAGTTACATTAAAAGGGTGTATTTTCAGAAGACTGAATAAGGTGAGGGAGAATACAGTATCGTGAAATTACAACTTCATGATTAACATCCAAATAGGGAGGGGGAAAGAGGAATATTAGTTTACTATATAGATCATCTCATCTTTTTTTAAACTGAGCATAAATATCTCATGAATCCTGTTTGCATAGACAAAACTAAAGCACTTGGGGTTTGTGCAAACAGAACTAATTCCTGCCATACCATAGTTCAATATAGCTAACAATAATGAAATGTTGAAATTCATATGCTGCTACAAATTTGAAAATAATGCATAAAGTTCTCAATATGAAAGCAAAATTTTTGATTGCAAACAGAAAAAGAAAACAAGCAAGATTTAATAAACACATACCTTACATACATACTTATAAAATAAAAGAAAAAAAATGAAAGATTCAAACTTCTGGATAAATTCAGTTTGGCTAAAAGTTCCATTAGCAGATATGGTCTCTTCTAAAGCAAAACAAAACACTAGACAACATATATGCTCCTATGTATTAGAACTATTTATATTTTATTTGTATGCATAATTTTTATGAGTTTCAATAAGAGGCTACACTAATAATTTTTGCAACAAAATAATTTCTTCTAACATTGATTTTTTCCCTTTTATGTGATATGTTTAAATATTCAGAAATGAGAAATGCATTAAATCTAGGAGAGATTATGCATAAAAAAAGATAATCAAAGCTTATGTCTCACATACATATATACCACAAGGAGAGAAGGAACAGAATTCTGATTTATTGATTTATTTAAGAATTAGGCAAGTTTTTAATTAAAAACATTTTCTTATTCCTGCTAAGAACATGTACCTTCTTAATTTATATGGGTTATAACCCAGATATATGGGTTCTTTCTACCCTTTCTCAAACAGGAATCCAGAATGGTAGTGGGGGAAATAGGTAGACAAGATGTCTTCCCTCCCTTTTCCCCTCCCTTCCCCCAAAAGCTCCCCCCACAACTTTCAGAACACATCTTCACAATAAATGATTTTGTAATTAAATTTTTATGGCTTTCATTCAATGGCATAAAAATACATGCTATATTTGTACCAGCAGATGTGGTACAAAACACAACAAGGACACAGAATGCTTGTTTTAAAAGGTAACAGAAGTTGTAACATCATGAAAAACAACAAGGAAATGCACTTTAAAAATTTCCTGATGTTGTTATTCTTCCTGAAATTTTATTTAAGTTTCTCCAAACAGAACTATGCTTCATGGAGAAAAGGTCTAGTTAGTTTCTGAACTGTAGAGCACCATCAAAATTAACTTTCTTTTGAATTGTTTAGAGAAGCCTCATTAAGATCATAATCTTGTATTGAGATTCTTCAACTTTAAATAAATAAGTTCACAGACTTGAGAAACAGAAGAAATATCATTACACTTTGGGATTTTAACACTGTCATATAATGTGCAAGTATACACACCATTTCAGTTGTTCAACCTCTGAATATGCATGCAGTCACATGACAGCAAAATAAAGTTGTTCACACATAGTGTATTTTTCCATGCCCTTCCAGAGTTTTCTAGCTCTGGCACCATACATGAGGTTGCTTTGTAATTCAGCAGGAAATTTTCAAAAAAAGAGAAGTTCATTTACCTTTTCTATAGGATGCAACAGAGGAAATGTAAAATAACTGGAAACATACAAGTAAAACACCACACACTGAGGTAACTTGAGGATCTAGCTACTAAAATGAAATCTGTGAAATGGTAAAACTTGGTTTACTTCAAGTCCAACTGTAAGAGCCAACTTAACAATGAATTTGTAATTTTCCTACAGTAACCAAATAGCTGTACATGCTTATTTGGCTATAAGGAAAACCTGCTAACCTGAGGATTAACAATTACATGTAGGTCAAAAATTAACAGATATGCTATCTTTCAAGATGTATCCATTGAAATAAATTGTGTAACATTTACCTGTGTCCAGGCGCTTTACAGGGGACTCATCATCAACCTCAGTATCTCCACATGCACTCCTTGATCTTTTCCTTGGGTGCAGAAGTGTCTCCAACCTTGGAAGGACTACAGACAAAAAGGTTTTGGTCCCTAGCTGTGGAGAAGTTGGCTGGGTTTCAGTGTTCTTTGCAGACTTTTGGGGGCTTATACTTTTCGATTTGCAGAAGAGAATGGATGTACGTCTGTTTACATCAGTTGATGACTCAGCTACAGCAGAAACAGTCGACTCATTGAGATTACTGTCAAGTAAGTGTTCTGGAGTGTGTCCATTTATTTCTTTCTGAATGGAAGTGCTATATAATTCATTATCAAATTTTACTCTTTTGTAAAGCTTACTCTGCTCTGGATTGAGTTCTACTGGTTTGAGGGTTGGTGGTTCTGAATTAGTCTCCAAGTTTGAAGGAAGAGGTAATGCATCTGATGGTTCAAGTTTAGGGGGAGATTTATCTCCTGAAAAAATTATAAATAGAGTGTGATTTTTGAAAACTCGTAGTTAGAAAGTCTATTATAAAACTCACTATAAAAGTGCAGCCCACCAAATAAATTGTTGTTTGGAAACAAAACATAACATTTTAAAAACAAACCTTGTCTAGCAACAATCTGTCCTAGTTAGTAGTTCCTACTTTTATAATGGGAATGTAACACGGACGAAAAGTAGGTGTTTGTATTTGGTGTGTTAACAATTTACACTTGGATAAATACTTTTTACCTCTCTTGCAATAATGTTAATTTCATAACTAAATCTAACAAATTTTTTTTTTGATTGTTTAACCAAAAATTTGGGAGGGGAGGAAAGGGTGTAGGATTTATCCGTTATATGTAGCTACACCACCTTTAGAGCAAGATGTTTGATATATTACATTTTACAAACTTGTATATTCATCTTACCTGCCTAAGGCAAATTTTATCAAGTAAGCATTTTAAAAAACTGTAATTCTAATGTGATCTATTAGACTGAGCTAGTGTGTGTTATAAAATTTACAGACATGCACATTTCGCAAAGCTGCTTTACATTGTGGATGGCAGTTTAATTTAACAAAAAAATAATGCTGCTTTAGTAGACATTTAGCAAATACACTTTTGCAGACTCGACAGGAGAAGTCAGAAAAACCACCCTCTACCAATTTTTTCTTCCTTCCCCTTCTTTTATACAATCATTTTCCAGTTAATTTCAACAGTTCCATGCTGGGAAAATATAATGTGGATGTAACTGAGTTTACAGAGCTAATTTTAGCTTTGCACCCCAAGTGATGGAGAAAAACAAGCAAAAAAAACCTACTCTCAGAGTATTCCCAAATACAAGTAGAAAAAAATTTCTAACCCAAAATTATATACAAAAATGTACACACATACTAAAATTATCTAGTTTCAATAGGAAGACTTTTAAGATATGAGTTAATACAGAGAAAGATGATGCTTATCTTACAGTAGTTGTGTAAGAACAATGTATCCAACAAACATCTATGCTGTAAAACAAAATTTTTGTTAATTTTCTATCATCTGAATAAAGACTGTGAAAACACTAAGGGTTTAAACCCTGTATCTGCCATGTTTTGATTTGGGCTCTACAATGCATTCTGAAATCAATATCTGTGCATATCAAAAAGACTGCTCCATCTGTATAAAATTTCTGTATGAAATTATTTTAACAGTGTATGTTATGAATTAAGTGCAACGATGTTCACATTCTTTCACGGTATACAAGAACTGGAATTGGTAAATAATATTTCAAGTCCTTAATAATGAGATCCATAGGCAGATAAACACATTTAAAGCATCATAAAAAAAAGTCTTAGGAATAGCATGTGCTTTTTAAACTGATTTTAGTTTTTTAAAAATGAATTTTCAAATTCATTTCCAAAGGTTCAGAAAAAGCTTTTCAAAGACTCATACGAAGATTTAAGCACCGAAAGCCCTTAAAAATTGTTTTGACACTACAAGACTAAGTTCACTGAATTATTTTGGTACCACATCACAGTAGTTTAAGACACACTTTGTTACATGATTAGAAATCCAAAACAGAATTACAAGGGGTAATTCATAGCAATCCTAAAGTCAGCTCATGTAAAGATACACATTTTCGTCAGACCATTCTACAGACTACTTTTTCCTCTCTTTTTTCAGCAGCTTCTTTCCTCTTCCTATCACATTCCATTTTACAATCTAAATCTGAATTAACATTTACTGTTCTTGACTAGATTGTAATTATAACCATGATGCCAATGAACTCTAGATAATACAATAAAAAGCATTAAGTATTTCAAACTAAAGAAAATAGTTACTGTTTATTAGCAATAAAAGGCTGTCATAAAAAAAAGTTAAGCTAAAAGTAATAGAAAAAGTAGTATAATTATTATCTTTCAAAATTACATCCCTAAATAACTATATGTTCAGTGGCACCATTACAGGAAGGGAGAAGAAAGAGAATAACGTGGAGAGGGGAAGAAACTTCCTCCCTCCCAACAAACTCTAAGCATCATGAAACATTTTAAGAATAATTAGCATCTAAAAATTTAATGGATAAGTTAGATGCTTTATCATGTACAGTTTTTCTATAATGTAATACAAATCTCAAGCAATTTACAGTTTTCAAATACAGGTGCTCTTAATCACACTAAGAATTAAACACCAAGCTACTGTATGAACTGCTGTCGAAGACAGGCATTTTATACAGTTTAACTTCCAAAAATTTTCACAGCGTCAAGTTGCTCTATACAAACTAGTGTTTTTAACCATGCTTCCATTTTGCCTTCCACCTTTTCTCCGCCTCATCTGATGCAGTTAGTCAAGATGTGACATGCCTCTAACCCTCCTCAAAAAAATTAAGTAACGACCTAACTTTTTAGAGAAGAGAATGAAAATACTGATCATTGAACAAACTTTCACGTGTCATTTAAGCAAGAGTAATGAAGATATCAGTAACTGATTTCAAGGCAAAGAGACAACACAATATTCAACTCAAGTCAGCTCTTTTTTGTATTGCTTTCATTAAAATTAGTTGGGAAATACTAAGAAGATAAGGCTCCAAGATCATTATTTTGACGAGCAGGAGGGGCACTAGGAAAGGGTAGTTAGACATGGGGGCCTTCATTATAAAACATCAAGTTTGGTGAATCCTATCCTAGTTTGATAGTCATAATTTTTATCTAAACTAGTTAGATTAAACAAACAAAAAAGCCATCAGGACAGCTGGAGTCAGTGCCACTGACTTAAACTCACTGACCCTTGAACACATTTCTTCATTTTGGATTTCGAAAAGTACTCAACAGCATTGAGATTTCCAAATCTATTTCCATTCTGATATTGTTCCTATTTTAATTTCTAATTATTATTATTATTATTATTATTATTATTATTATTTAACCCTTTGGGGATTAAAAGGATATTTAGGGAAAGCATATTGGTTAAAAAAGATTATGTTAGTCTTAAAATATTAACTGTAAACAAGCACTAAATGGTCATTTAAAAATATGTGAATTATTAGCATAATAAATAAATTTTACAATATGATCAGAGCACCTGATTGAAGAGGCCCACAGTAGTACTGAAATACAGTTTAAAATCTTACCTTCTTCTTCTCCTTCTTGGTCTAATGCGGCACTTTCCTCTTCAAAACTTCCAATACCTGATTCTATTTGAGGAGCTTGATTGTGTTGCTGACTTAGTTTATTGCGGATAACGCTGATTTCTTTCTTTAACAGCTTTGCTCTTTTGCTCCTTGACCCACTGGACTTCATTGCACAGGTGAGATCAAGCTTTTCTAACAGCTCTCTCAGCTGCTCTTCCAAGGCCATATGCACTCTGTTTGCAGGATTCAGTAATCTATCCACTGAAGTCAAAATATGTGTAACAGAAAATGTGTTAACTTTTACCAGACTATTAACAACTATACCAACAAGAGGAAAATAAACAAATCAATCAATCATGTTCTGGAATTAAAAAAAAAAATGCCGAAAAACTTATTTGACTGCAGTTTTAGTAGTTTCACTGTCACCAATGAAGAATTATGTGATATTACTAGAATTCTTCTCAATCAGGATTCTGTTTAAGAAAACTAAGTAGAGCAGCAAAGAATTTTTAGGTCTGACGGAAGACATCTTAATACATAATTTGCTTCTTTTCAAAAAGCAAGGTGAGATTATGGTCATACACAAAGCATGTTATTTCTCCTTCACTGATACATATGCTGAATTTCTGAGTTTTTAAGACAAAAGATGACTTTTGAATTCTCAATATTACAAACTTGCTTTCTTTTAATTGAAAAAGAAAGCTAGAACTACTATTAAACATTGAATTCTTGACTGAATAGGCAATTTAAGTATGTGTTTATTCTTACGCACACTAGCAGCAATGTTCTATGACAACCACAGAAACCATAGACAACCATAGAAAAGAAAGCATTCAAAATCTCTTTTCATATGTATTTTTTAGATTTAAATTTTAAATTAATTTTAAGTTAAAAATATAGTATACATTTCTCATCAGAAAAGTGAACAAATTTTTATTTGTTCATAATTTTAAACATGTGTAAGGTATGTAAAGCTGTATTTAATGAACAACACAACTTTAAAAATTGCAAAAACTTCTTACCTTCTTCCCATGAGAAAGGCTGGGGTGACTCAAGTTTAGGTCGTTCAGGTAAGTGCATTCCAGTTTCATTATTATAACCGATCCCTTCGGCATCTCGCCTAGCTTGCCTGAGAACAACTCCTCCTTGATCTCTTAACCGCACTGCAGCTCTATAGAATATTGTATCCTTTGCATTATATTTCATACAGTTATCTATGATAAGATTGAAGTCTTCTTCAAACTCACTGAGGTTTTTATAGCCTTGAGCATCTAACCGTTTTCTCATGGTAGAGAAATCCATAGGATGTTTAATATGATCCAAATAATCCGGAACCTTTTAATAAATATTTAAAGCAAAAATATATAAAAACATATTCAAATTATTTTATTAAAGACAAAGTAACATTAGTTATTAACAAATTCTTTTTTTTTTCCCTCATATTTGTTAGCATCTCAAATCAAAAACTGACGAATGTAGCTTATAATTGCATGTTTTGATCTTGCCCATATTTACACATCAACAGAAGCTTACTAGAATTCTGGAAGAATGTGTGCGTGTGTATGTGTGCCCGTGCGTGCACACACACACGCATGGACACATATCTATACACATATGCCCTGAGATAATTTGATTTCCAAAATTAAAAAAAGTGGGAATTTATCTGCAATTAAAGCAAGCTATCCGCATTTTAAATTTTTTACCAAGAATCCCTTCAAACTTGCTTTATCAAATAGCACTATGTCAGAAGTAAAACAAAAAACAAACAAAGAACAACCCTAAACTCTTTAGCATTTTTTAGCTTTGTATGAAGTGGTTTAGGTTAACATGTGTTCACTTTATTCCATGCAAGTGTTTCCCCAAAGGAAATTATTTGGGTATAAGAACATAAACAGATTTTCACAGCAGTTAAGTCATAAAGTTAGTTACCAGAATATAAACAAATAAATATATAGTTATTTATTATATTATTTATATATATATCTATTTCATGTATATATAGATATAAATAAATACATAACACTACTACCAATTGTGTAGTGCAATTATTTATTGCTTGTTATTAAAAGAAGCAAATTGCATCCAGACATGAGGAAATATTTTGGAAACATCAAGTTGAAGACATACCTCTTTAAGGTTCACTGGCTGAGCAAATATACGAGCAGGATCCTTTTCCTGCAGCTGATCCAGAACTGACCGCAAAAGTACAGTGAATGGAGTAAGCTGAAGCTCCATAGCAACTTGCTCAATCTTGACCTAAACAAATAATAATTACCCACTTAAGTACTTTGCATTAAGATAGTGTTCTGAGTTGTTCTGCAGTAAGAGATGCAAAAATTTAAATCATTGAGTTCCTTAGTTGAAATATCAAAGAAAAATCCATTTTCAAAAATAACACTATTCTAGAGTTTATGCTACTTTCAAGATCATTAGTTAGCATTGGTCTGACATACATTTTCACCTAATGCCTAAATAATCACTCTCATCCCTTTGCTGTACACTCAACTTCAACTCCAGCTTCACAGTTTTTCAAAACTAATTTTGTACTAGTTTTTAACTGTACTTTTTTAAGAAAACACATGCAAAGCTATTCTTGTGTAATAAAACAGCCAACTGTGAAAATAAGAGCAAAAATTTAAGGATAACCTGCTTAAAATTAAGTTGTTGTAGAACTACGTTCAAAATGTAGTAAATGAATTTACAACAGCGATTAATGTTAATAGATGAAGTAATTGTTTTAAAAGATAAAGTGTTTGTTCTATGTAAATGCCAATAAAAGCATTAAAATAAAATCTTCAGCTTTTTCAAATATTTGGTTACCTTTGGAATTGCCATTACTTTGGACTATTTTAAGACTCCTTTACAGCTTTATTTTCAGGACATTTAAAAAGATACCAACATTGAAACAGGTTTGTTACAGCAATGATACATTAATGTTGTGTTTACAAGCATGTGTGCATAAATGTGTGCCAATTTAATAATAATGTGCAAAGTATACATAATGACATACAAAGACACACAAATAGGTATTTGTCTATAACTAATGATACATGAATGTATCCAAGATTTTCAAAGGATCACTATCTTGCAATGAGCGGTACAGCCTACAGAAGACAGAATTTGAGGGCTGTTTGCACAGCGAAGGACTAGTCCTTTGTTGTACAAGGACAGGCTAAGGACTAACAATAGCAACTAACTGTTGCTTTCACAGGTTTCTTACACGACGTTGTCTTTCTTAGCAGTTCCTCACTTCCCTTCTCCCAGCTATTAATATGTCATAATGATGTGTGATTTAAATGCTGCTTACTTATTTGTCATTTAAAAAAAACACCATCAAACAAAAAAAACACTCAGTATAGTTGCTGGCAGAACCAATTAGATTTTTTTTGACTTAGAAATCTTCTTTACAAGCATAAATGAAAGGTGCATTAAATAATTCTGTGTTTTAAATTATGTGAGCGCGCACATGTGTGTACCCATTTCTTAATCCTAAATAAAGATGTAAAGACAAATTATTACTACAAAACTTTTGTGCAAGAACACTTAAACTATCTTTTGTTTTAGCAAAATTTCATCAAATTAAAAAGGTAGTCTACTGACCTGCTCTCGTTTTAATTTTTCACGCTTACGTATAAGTTCAATTAGCAAACGTGCTCTTTCAAGATCATGGCGCAGCCTTTGCCAGTACTTCAATTTGTCTTTTAAGGCTTGCATTTCTTCATCATCCTCTCTCTAAGAAAATAATCAAAAGATTTTAACAAGAAAGCATTTTTTTTTTATACATACAATACAATAATACAACATATTCATGGGAAAGGAGAAACTCTTGTTTACAATTACAGCACTCAGCCATAAGCTTCAACACTGCAGAACAAAAACAACAGAAAACGGGATCAGGACAGCCTCAATTTTTAAGTTTTATAGCTGAAAGTAACATCTGTAAATCCAGAAAACAATCCTATGATAGAGACAATTTACACGAGAAAAACGAATATAGCAACTGGCAATTTAGAAATCTAATAAGCTGCAAAATAAGATCAAATGTTTTGACACTGAAATCCAAATGAGCAAGAACACTACTAGCTTCTTCAGAATCGTCCAACTCAAACCTGGGAAAAGCAAGACAGTAGACACAGGACCACTTGTAATAGAGTAACAAAATGACTATGAATTATAAGGACAGGAAGTAAAATCAATAACCCACCAAAGGGAGGAGAGGAGGGAAAATAAAAATAGTTTAATAGTTTAATTGAAAAAGTTAAGGCACAATCAAGGCTGTAACTACAGCCCACTTCAAGCAACTAAGATGAGCAACTTTTTTTTTTTTCCTTTTTAAATCAACATACCCAAATTCTGTAAGCTATAAATATTAGATGGCAGAAGAATAAAGATGACCGCTTGGTAAGCTTGGGGACAATGAAAATGATTACACTACAGACTGTTACAAGGAAAATAATTTCCTAACTGAAGCAAACTTAGAAATATTACAGATCCTCTAAATAAAATTTTTGCTATTTTTCAGATAGAAGGTTCTAAAAATAAAGTTGCAAGCACCAATAGTTTAAAAATTCCTAATACATTTGTGAGTACTCAACAGATCCACACAATATTTTACTTTATGTACTTTCAAAGTGTAAACATAAGTAACTATGAAGTTTGTTTCCTCCAAATCGCTTATTGCACTACAGTTTCAAATCCCTGATTTTCTGTATAAAATAGAGATCTGGAAACAAGGATTTGTTCCCCTTTCAAAAAAAAAAAAAAAGATAATCTGAAAGGCATAAAATTTTATTTCCTTTTCCCAATTACTGCGACTATTGACAGCCCCCTTTCTTTTAAGTAGTTAGGCCCAGAGTTAGATACTTTTTAGATAATTTAACTGATAAGAGTGGTACTTTAGAGTTAATTTTGACAGTTGAACAAGTATTAGTATAGACAGTTTCTATTCCTTAGACTTCTCAGGGACTCGCTGAACTTGAAAATCTGCACTGCGACTAATGTCTGTCCTCACACACCTCATCCCTTTGGAGTACAGACCTCATATGCAGAAGAGTAACCTGTTACCTGATAATTTTATATATATATATATATATATATATATATATATGTATGTATGTACACACACACATACGTTTTCACGGTTTTACTTTGGCTGTTGCTCAAAGCAGAGGCCTTGTCCTCTGTTCGCTTGCAGTCACTCAGTGTTGTCTGCTCTTTTGCCCTATGCAATTGCATAAGAACTGATCCTGCTGAAAGCTCAGCCAACAAAAGCAAATTAGTTTTAAGGTAGAACACAGAACTTAAATACAGCTAAGAAAAGGTTACTTCCTCCCACCAGGTTTTGCTAGGTAAAGCCAAGTTTACTTGAGACCTAAGTATTTGGCTAAATCTCGAGATGTGGCTGTACTTAAAAACAAAAACAAACAAACAACAACAACAAAAAAACACATAATAAAACAACAACTTGTATTCAGCCTTTGGAAAGGATTATTCTTCTAGTTGGATCAGCTTCTTGATCCAGTGTGCAGGCACTTCCACTGGAGAAATACCCGATTCCACTCTAAAACACAGCCACATTGGTTTAAATCTGCAGATATGACCTGAAGTATCAACAGCATCTATTGCTTTGCTCTAGGGACTAACAAGATCTCCTAGATTTATGCTACTGCTATGTAAAGTGACAGTGGCAGATACAGCAATATCAGCTGTGATTAATCCCCTTTACACTGACCTATTAGCTGATATACAACATATGCCTGAAAAGTTTTGCACAGGCTTCTAATATCTAACAAAGTTAAGATAAAAATTCTGTTTTAAACTTCTTCCTTTCCAAGTTTTTAGTTCTATAAAGCTTTCTGACAAGCAAAGGTCCTTCCTTCTGTTAAGCTCCACAGAAATTCTTCTCTAAATTTCTTTCTTACTGCAACAAATTCAGAAAGCTTTCTCCATCTGACAAAATAAAAGGAAAAATAGAAGCTTCATAACACTCTACACTCAGAATATACATTTATTTAGAACTACTTTTGATTTTGAATTCACACCATGAAGAATATGTTACTACTGTATACTGGCAGAAACAGTATCACTGTGTGCCAACAAATCATTCCTTGTGCTGCATGCAAATGTAGGATAGTTTTGCCCTTCACAGGGTCTGTAACTTAAGCCAAACTAATTGTATTAATCAATATCAATTTTTATCACTATAATTCTATTTAAGATCCTTGTATGACAGTCAGCTAACGACATTTTGTGACTGCAACTAATGCAATGTTCTTGCTGAAAACTAATGTTCAGCAATCGAATGACCTTAGTTACCAGCAGTTTCTACTTTGTTTTTCAAAACAGCAGCTTTTGAACAATCTCAGGAACAGCTGCTGCACTTGGATTTCACCCCTCATTTTTACAAGGACACTCTTAACTATGGGTGAAAAAAAAAAAGAAAAAAAAAAAGAGGATGTAAGTTTAGGATATTTGCAATCTCTCCTCTGAAACTTTGAGATCAGCTGAAAGGGGAGCCAGAGGATGAAGAAAAAATATTAATCTCAAATTTGAGTGTTCGTCTTCCTTCTAGCAGTATATAAGCCGAGGTCTTTACACTGTGTTTAGGACTGGTTTATAACATCACCTTGCAAAGCATATCACCATTTAGCTCAAAAGCACACTCATTAGACAGTCTAATCTAAATCATGGAAACTTTTTTCCCCTGCCAAATTCATTCTAATAAGTCAAATGTTTATGAAGAGGGATCCAAGTATCTTCTTTCTACTAGCTGTTCTGAAAACCATTTCTGAGTTTTGTTTAGAATACCTGGTTTTATTATTTCTTTTCTGTTAAAAATAATATTCTTGATTTGCATCTCAGTGTATATGTTCCTTGGATTCATTGAAAACTTATTTATGGTTCTTCAATAATTTGACTTCTTCCATAAGACAAAAAGAATCTTCTTTGATAATTTGACTTCTTCCATAAGACAAAAAGAACCTTCCTATTTAGACTGAAATTATAAAGTAATGACACTTGCTTTTCCCACGTGACTGGAACAAGTAATCTACATTGCACACTGTGCGCACTATGAGGAGTTCCCCGTAGCAGCAACACCACAGCCGATTATTAAAATGTTCATTATGGCTTGGCTTATACTTGGAATAACAAAGATGATTAATGCACATCAAGTGCTTTGCAGTTACAACTATTTCAAAGGGTGTTCATAAGAACATTTGACAATAGTATGGAAAGATGCACAATGACAGAGAGTTGCTTATTACTCACTGACGAGATCTACCAACACATTTTCTATCAACAGCACTATTTATTATTCAACTTTCCTTGAAACTTTTGTTTTCTTTTCAAAAGACGAAGCTCAGATCAATTGTACAAGTTTTCAACAACAAAACAAATCAGTATCGTAGTTTTTAAAAGAGAAAGTATAAATATTTCATTTCAAATTAAATAATGCAGTATTTTAGTACTTGAGAACAGTGCGTTGTTCTGAAATGTAAAAGAAAAAAAAAAACACAAATGTTTGGGCAGGGACACAAATAATGAAAGTATTTTAAACAGATAGAGGCTAAAACTTCCTTTTGTATAATCAAGCATCAAATATAATACTTATCTTACTTTGGCAGTTGTTCTTTAGAAATTTTGCCCTTCTGAGTCACAAAGAAAACGTGACATCTTAACAGCAGAAGTACTTCCAACCATCTACTAGTAAATATAATGTCTTCAGGAACTGTAATTCTAGTCTAGCTAGGTATGTACTTCCAACATGTTGCCCTGGACTTTGCAACTAATACAAGGTAACTGACAGATATACTATTCGGAGGAATAGAAAATTCTGATACTGAATAGAAGGGATAAGAACATGCTCTGGTTTAGAGCTCATGCAGTTAGCCCACAATTTCTGTTCCAAATAAGCAGCATTCCACTTATATAATTTTCTAAAGAAGTTTAGTCCTGTAATCACTGAAATTAATGTGTGAAATTCATATTGACATCTGATGAGCAATTATTTAATATATACTAAATCATACTTTGAATTCAAAATTTAAAAATGGAATAATTAGGGAAGTTACTACCTCCCCTAAAAATATCATAGAATTGAGATAACAAAGGAAAGGCTGATAAAAGTGGCCCATGTATAATCAAAGTTAACTGCACCTAAAAAGATAAAAAAGTAACAATGAATTAATAATTAGTGTTTTTTTTTCCCCATGAAAATCTAAAAAAAGAAATACAGAAGAAAAAGGCAAGATCAGAAAGAAACAGGAAGCAGTTTTGACCACGGTGTTTCTACGACTGTATCAATGATTTATTAGCAAGTAACAACACAATTCAATTCAGTCAGAAATAACAGTTAAGCTCTAAAGGGGAAAAAAAATCTGAATCTAATACAAGTAAACGATACTCATAGACTAAAATTTTAATGCTATTAAATACATTCGTAAGTCCTAGAAGGTATTTTACCAGAAAAATTCCGCTGGAAGTCATAAACATCTGCAGAATAACAAAGAACACTGCCAATTACATTTCCAATTTAGTTTAAAAAGGGTGAGGGTACACAGTAAGAATATCTACACTACGCTGTTTCACTGCATTTTAACAATTACATACATACGTCTATTCATAGAACTCAAACAAGAGGTTTTAATTATTTTCAGTCACTTAGTGACTTGAAACGTTAAGACATTCTGATATCTCTAACATTGATCATATTACAAAAATGGGAAGCAGAAGTATTGTTTACTGAATCTGATATGAACTTGAGCAACTTTCTCTTCTGGTTTTTCAGCAATTTTAATTGATGAAATAAAAGCTTAACAAGCTTAGATGTATTTTAGACAGTGATTTTTACCCATACAAAATAATCTGTTTAAATTTATACTCATCTATAGCTCTGCTGAACTATGTCAAAAGTGAAACTAAGTGGAATAAAAAGGTCTTTTAACTTGAACCATTTGTTCACTGTTCTGCTATTAGCAAACAATGTGAGGAAAACAAATCCAAACTTCAAACACTGTAAACTAACGTGACTAAACTTTACTCTGTAAAATTTTCCTTTTTTTCTTGGTTCTATGCTGCAAAGTCTAACATTACTTTGCATCTTCTAATGAATGCAAAAAAAAATTTACTTTTATCTTTCTAAGATTCATGACACATTGAGGAATGAGTTCCAAAAGACGTAATATTAATCCAAAACCACAGTGCTAGAAGAGTTTTGGTGACAACATTTTTGTGAACTGTTTAAGCAAAACAAAAGATGATGCAAATATTTTGTACATCTGAAAAGAAATTTAAATGTTGTAAGAGTTATATCATGTCTAATAGAATAGATTCCCCATTTTCCATATGGAGAAAAAAAAAAAAGGAGTTTTCACTCAGTGCTGTTTCCTACTTAGTATGTATTCAGTAAAACAGAGACCTCTTGATTTCTTCTTTTAAGTAAAAAGTGTGTCACATACCTGTTGTGTGTTTCTTTGCGACTGTAAACTGGACTGCAGCCTTCTCAACAGAGGAACACCATTCCTAGACAGTCTTTTAAGCAACCAGTAACTGTGCACTCGTTCAACAAACTGCTTCTTCCGCTGAATGGCCACCTGATTCATTATTTTATTTAATCTAAAATATGGAAAAACTGATATTGTATTTTTTGCAGTAAAGCACAGAATATATTTGTCTATGGAAGTTCAACATCAAGAATATGTAAATATATAAAGGAGT
This sequence comes from Crypturellus soui, assembly GCA_032275445.1. NCBI lineage: Eukaryota > Metazoa > Chordata > Aves > Tinamiformes > Tinamidae > Crypturellus > Crypturellus soui. The sequence continues at coordinate 12,676,224 of JAUBNY010000001.1, forward strand.
AACAGCAATGACCATCATATTGCTAATGTCTTTCAACTACATTATTCTTAGTCCAGTTATTTCCCAACAACAACTTACTAACAAATACATCTCCTTGCAATTCAGTTTATATCAAAAATCAGAGCACAGACTAAAAGTCATCTGAATTTAAAAATAACTACATTTAAAATAAAATTAGGAATAAAGCTCTAAATGACTGAAGTTTCCAGATCGTTTGTTGTCTATTTAATATATACACAACATAACGCAGAATTAGTAGTCATTAGTAGCTTCTTTTGAAGAAAATTTAAACTTTTTATATAAAAAAATGAGCTTGCTTTACTGAAGAACTAACATTAACCTTTCAGTAAGAGGTGAAAAACTTGAAAAGAGCAAACACTTAGGATTTTATCCTACATATATGATGAAAATGTCCACACAGAAAGCCTGCAAGAGAGAATGGTAAATCATTTAAATGAAATACCTTGATTAAAAAAAAAAAAAAAAAACACAATTTTGAAGAAAGTATTTATTAACAGATGCAAATATCATGTCCTGGGGCCCCAACCACCTGCATTCTGGTTTTTTTTGTTTGTTTGTTTTTGCTGTTGTTTGTTTTATTTGATTTGGTTTCAGGGGGTAGAGATGTTAGTTTTGTTTTTCTTTCCCTCTAGATGACCTTGATTGAGCAGGAGGTTGTACCAGACAATCTACAGATTACTCTCCAGCCTTAACTATTCTGTGGTTCTGTTTCTTTTTTGTTTCTTTTGGGGTGGGGAGCCAGCTGAAGAAAGGTAAGGTTTTACCACAGCAGGAAGTAAAAATGGAATTACAGGATAATGCAAATGAACAGAAGTGTTAAAGTGTTCTTTCCAGTACATTACTGTTTATAGGAAAACTCCATATAAAATAGCACATTTATCAGATTGCCCAACTAAGTTTAATATAGAAAATTCAGGAGAGGTGTCCGATTTGACTACAGAATGAGTTAAAAAACACACATCATGAACATACACATAAGTTTTTCTGCCTTTTTTAATATTTGGAATAAAGCAGCTTCTCAGCTAAATGATAGAAGAAAAAATAGTCAACTATATACAGTAAATGTAAATTATAAGCACCCTAGATAAAATTATTTTTGAGAATATTATTTGGAGACTACTTGGGTATCTTGTACAGTAGTTTTCAAAAAAAAAAAAAACAAATAAATAAAAGTCAGTTTACTCTGATTTCAGCAAAATCCACAGTATCCAAGGTTACTTTTTACAAGGTCTTTGGTGGTAAGGTGTAGCTGTTCTGTTCAGAGCTAGGCTAACTGTAGCTACAGTCCTTTTGGTCACAACCATGGAATACAGGCAGCAAGCACAGGTCTCCTTTCCTTCTTCAACTTAACTGTTTTTCAATAAATAACTAAGCCTCTTAGGCAGTCTTGAAATATTCTAGTTTAATCTAAAGGGAGCTCAGACTCGTCTCAGACGGACTCAGGACTATTTTTAAAATCTTTGCTGAAATATAGAAGGGGTGCTCAGAGTTATGTGACTGTATTAAACTTCATACACAACCAAATCACAATTAATTACAAAATGTAATCACTTTCACATCTCTCTCAGAAACTGCAAAACATATTGAACTAAAGCCAAGAAAAAAAATGTGCCAAATATATACCTATCTGGAGAGACCAGAGAACCATAACTCAGCATGAAGAAAGGTGCCTTGGATTCATGCCCATCAGATGTGGCAAGACTAAACATCTTTAATTACACCTTTAAGTACATTTGCCTTTTCACAGAAGGAACCATTCTATTCACAGATAACTATGATAGTAAAGTACTAGAATAAGCTTGGAAGAGGTGTTAGCAGAAGATATTCTTCTACTTTCAAAATCCAAATAAAAACAAGTGCTTCAGAAACCAACTTAGAATGTTATAAAAACGTACTCTTCTCTCCCCCTTCAAAAAAAAAAAAAAAAAGCCGATCATATTTTAGTTTGACATCAAGCTTAATCATCTATCTTATATTATCTATAAAATTATTCCTTAATTTACCTAAATACAATGAAGCTCAGATTCTTCACACAGCAAGTATCTATAAGCCCCTATACTACGGTCTTACTGTTCTAAGCAAGGACATTACAACCACAGGAATCCCCCACCTACAGCATAGTACTTTTATCATCTTTCTGCTTAGTCACCTACTCTCAAGTAGACTCTTATTGCCTGCAACTATTCAAGTTTTGACAGACATAATACAATCATTTTGGGAAAATAAGGCAAGTTTAATCTGCTGCTATAGAACCCTGCAAGTAACACACAGACTGGTTACTGTCTTTGAAGTTCCCAACCTTTATCATCATCACGCACGTACCATCCTAATGGGAAACAAAGTCTTGTTCACAAAGATACATGCAGCAATAATGAATTTGAACACACTAATGGAATCAAATACATGTGTGTCAGTTCTGAACAAGGATCTTCCTGCTCCTCCCTGAGCTTGCACTAAAAGTAAGAATACAAAATTCTCAGAGGTCCCAAAGGAGGTTGCTGAAGGCTCCATTTTCTTTAATAAGATGTAAAATAAAGGCCTTTTTTTAAGAATAAAGAAAACACACTTTAGATAGGTAAAGGAGAGCTACCTAAAGCTTGTAATGCAGATTCTGACTAGCACAACACAGGGCTAACGGTTGCACTGCACTGACAAACCCCCCAAGCAGAAGCAAAGTTTACAAAAGGATTTAGATAAGTTCCCAGAACAAAACACATAAGCTTTCTTTTTTTTTTTTTCCACTATCTTTCTAGAGCTTTTACCTGGTGTAAAATATATCAGAAAGAATAACATTCTGTAAGGTCTTTTTAAACAAGTGTCAACTGCAAGTCAAGGACGTAAGTACTGAGAGAAAAAACAGATTTAAAATATATGTCTAAAACATATTACTTTAGGCTGTAGTACTTTCTCTCCAGAAACAACAGACCAATCTCACTGTGTGTTTCTTATCTCTGTTGAGACTGACAAAAGCAAAACTACTGTGCAAAATAGCCTGAAGACATTAGCACAGGAATGTACATTTGGAAAACAAGAGCAGAGTTACTCTCTCTCCTATCGTATAATTAACTTTAGACAGGTCAAAAATAGAGAGCCACAACTCTGGTTACCACAGAAAGCAGGCAGAAGAGATCAGAAGGTTCCAGTTCCTTACAGAGAATTTGTTAGACAAATTCCCGAGTGATCTTCTGGAAAAGCCTATGTTAAGTGCTAAACATTTCTCTCTCAAAATATCAAAATGATTATCATAGAATCATAGAATGCCTAAGGTTGGAAGGGACCTCTAGAGGTCATCTAGTCCAACCCCCCTGCACACGCAGGGCCACCTAGAGCACTAGAGCACGTGGCACAGGGCTGCATCCAAGCGGGTCTTGAAGTTCTCCAGAGAAGGAAACTCCACAACCTCTCTGGGCAGCCTGTTACAGTGCTCTGTCACCCTCACTGTCAACACAATTAAGTTCAGAGGAAAAGTGTTCTTACAGTGTACACTAAGTGAGCAACGGTAACACTGTCAGGGTGTTGAGACTTAAACAGCTACAATAGAACATGTTGTTTCCCTGACAGACAATTTATAAGTTATTAAAAAAAAAAAAAAAAAAAAAGTGACAAGATCTGTAAATAAGATTTACGCATTTCTTAAGTTGTCTCTCCATAACCATGCAAATTAAAACAAATTTAGCAGTCAAAAAAGCCTTGTAAAAATTTAGGTATTTCAAATAATCTTTAAGAGGTAACTGTGTTCTCATGAATTCCAGTATCCCTTTTTAAGTAACTGATCCTGTAAGAGGAGCATGAGGTTTCAGGTTGATAAAAGCCACCAGAACTGACACACAAACCATTATTGCAGGCCAACCATTTTCTCAAGTTGTCCGACTACTGCTGCCTTTTGATTTCTTGGCATGCCGACCCGGCATACTCCCTGCTGATTTTCTGGTTTCTGGGCTATGTTCCAAGACTACATAGATGTCAAAACATTTTTGAAAACTATTGTATTTGTTCCACAGCAACTGGGAAGGCCAGAACTGCCTCCCGCTCGCCTCCCCAGCTCCACACATCCTACCCTAGAACACTGCAACACTTAACTGCAAATATGACACTGAAGTACCCTACAATTCATCTTCTTGACTTGCAGAAGGGGAAAGCTCCCTTTTCAACTCAAATTTTCGAAGCTGCACAGTTGTGATCCTGAACTGTGGTATGTTAGGGTGAGAGTAAGTTACAGCACTAAAAATATCCTGCATTTACAAAAGCAACAGAAGGACAAGGGAAGTAAACTGTTCTGCTTTGAATAACACATTTCATTTTAAATGAAATTATATTTCAATTTTACATCAAAATATCTTTGGTGAGAATTTGTCGTTTATCAGCTATTCTGAACTAAACCCTCTACTCACACAGAGATATCTGGTGCATAATCCACCATACATGAAGGTGATACTCTTAAGGCAGCACACTTAGTCTTATGTTTCTCTTTTTTTTCTTTTTAAATTAAAAGCATAAAAGAGATCTGCTCTTTAACATCTGTAATTTCACATCCTTCATCTTCCTGCTCATGGCTGCTTCCTCTCCCGATTTCAGTACATATCACTGTGGCAACTACTGCAACTACTGCAAGAAAAACTGAAAACAGTATTTGTGATGCATAGCTATACAGCAGTTTGACATAAAGCCATCAAAAGAGATAAGCAGCCACTTTGCCTGCACAGTAGTGGACATTAAAGCAACAGGTATTGTACAATATCCACTTTCACAGATTTCACCTCTTAATACAGATTTCACCTCTAATGTGTGTCTATACACTATAGGTGTCTATAGTGTTTCTCCATTCTTAAGTTTCCGAAATATACATTCTTCAAAATATAAAAGAGAGAAAAATTCCATCCTACAGCAAATATGTGATTGCTTCACTCTAACTGCCACAGCAGCTCAGGAAGAAGGAACTTAATCCAATAATCAATAAGGTCCAGTAAGATTAAATACCCACTAGAAAAAAATATAACTTTTAAACATGAACTAAACATATTATTTCATTTAAAATATTTCCGCACTAATCACACTAAAATATCAAAAACTACCAATTTCGTTTTATGCTAATGCCTATAAATAATCAAATCAGGTTCTATTGCAGTGGGTAAATAAATAGGGCTCCCCTTATTTTTCCAATGCAAACATTATAGATATGTAAGTTCTTTCCTAATAAAATTCCATGGATATACTGACATACAAGCATAGAAATGAGGAAAAATAACACAATCACATATTAACAGTAATTCCACAGACACTAATTGAAAAAAAGAATCAGCATAAAAATAGAATTAAAAAAAAAAAAAAGGCTATCGAAGTTTTTGTTTGGGGAATTGGAAAGAATTCTAGGCCCTTGCCAATCACTCCTCCAACTCTGTATCCAAAAATTTCAACTTCCAGAGATGAGAAGGAGTGTCTGAACTGACAAAATTCAATTCCTCTCATATAATACCTTTAGCAGTGGCTCTCTAACCAAAACTATTTGTAAACCCTTATTTTTCAATATACCTTTTTCTAAGCTGCGGAAAGAGAGTTTTTCCTTCCCCATGAAGAAATTCTATTTCTCCATTAAAAAAAACATACACAAAACACAAAAACTTTGATTAGCTTTAAAGAAAAAGCAAACAGACAAACATATGAATAACTATGTAAAATCAGGGCTCATTTGAATTTCATATTTCCTTTCAAATAAGATAAGATTTCTTTTGTAACTAGCCGAAGTCAGTGGACAGATTTCCACTCATTTCAATAGGATACAGATCAAATGCTGCAGACACTAGCTTTTCATTTAAACTTCTCAGCAACACAAGTCTATAGAATTTCCATGACTCATATATACTCCCTAATTATGACTGTTTCCTAGGTTTTGCATTAAAGGTTCCAAGAAACAGGACTTTTAATCATATCCTTTACCAGTCTAGTGCAGTCTTTAATCACTTCACAATCATATGTTTTTCCTTTCTGTTTGCATGTTTAAATTTCCTGCTATAAATTTTGCTTTTCTCTGCAAAGTTGAGGATCTAATAAATCCACTGACATATTTCCTGAAGTATGTAAGTTTTTCCAGGTTCCATTCTTTTCCTTACATTTGTCAGTATTTGCATAATATTTGGGGTTGACTGAAGATGTAGGAAGCCCTTTTATCTGCGTACATGACAATAAAGCTGCACAAATTCACTTCTATCACCTTCTATACTTCATATGTTCTAAGTTATGACTTTTCTTTAAAATTACTCAAAAATATTCTCTTCACTTTCTCTGCACAGTCATATCTTATGAGATTTTGAAATAATCTCAAAATGCTGTATCTATTAGAAAATAGAGTATTAATCAAAAAATTCTATTTCATTTGTAATAAAATAAGTCTCAGCTTAACTTGCTGTTTTTTGTGCATTCTCTAATTTGACTATCAAATAAATGAGTTGGCAGGAGACGGTTCTTCCAACAACGTATGGTAACAATCATATTTGTTTAGTATTTATAAGATTCTGCACTGTCACTGGAGGAGAAAAGAATTCAAAAATTCACACAACTGGAGAAATTGAAAAATATTCAAGAATAAAACTATTTGAAATAGCTGTAACGTTTTACTATTAATAAGTCAGGAACGTGAATTTTGATCTTATTAACTGAATAACAAAAGTAAGCAGAACTGCAATCACTGAAGCCCAAGATTCTCATAGGACACTTAGGATGCTAATGATGCACCTTACAGGAATCCCTAGCTTATACTAATTACTATTCTAAGTTTTTTTTGCTTAAAGAAGTACTTTTCTTGCTTCTGTTACAGTACTTCTATTGCTTCATTGTACCTCTGAAAGAAATAGAAAAGAAGAAATAGAAAACAAAGAAAAAATATCTATATTATCTTTTAAAAACTTTAAATAAGATGCATCATTTCCCCTCTGTGGGCTTTTATACAGGGGAACATCCTCTCTCCTTGACATCAGTCAAGATAAATGCTTTTAATGCCACACACACAACCACCTTCCCCATTAAAACAAACAAAAAAAATCCACTTTTACAGTGTATTGAAGAACAACACATTTTCTCAACCACATTCCTTAAAGCCATGAATTCAGGAGAAGAAAGCTCTAAAATTACCTTATCATTTTGTAAAATACTAGTGAGCTCTTTTCTAGATTTAAGCAAAATTATTTTTTGGATTTAATTAAAGAGGGCACTGGCTTAAGCAGTAGTTTCCAGAAGGACGAGAACGGTTCTAAAGCTAAGTGATCTTAGAAAAAACATCACATTTTACTAGTGACACACAAAAAATACCTCTTTTAGAATCCACAAGTTTCTAATAATAATTTTTGTAAAATACTAGTGAGCTCTTTTCTAGATTTAAGCAAAATTATTTTTTGGATTTAATTAAAGAGGGCACTGGCTTAAGCAGTAGTTTCCAGAAGGACGAGAACGGTTCTAAAGCTAAGTGATCTTAGAAAAAACATCACATTTTACTAGTGACACACAAAAAATACCTCTTTTAGAATCCACAAGTTTCTAATAATAATTTTACTGTCCAAGCAGCTACCAAGCAACTTTCAAAACTCAACAATGTTATACAGTAAGTATTCTGCCAAATTGCTGTATCTCCTTCCACCTTGTCAAGGTAGTTGGATTTTCTAATTATTAGGTAAGGCTATAAGGCATAATCTGCATTATGTTCTTTTATAATTCAAATAAACACCTTCAAAACATTTTGTGGAAGTACACATACTCATAAATCTAAGGATAAAGGATTAGAAAAAAATAGTTTGGATTTATCTAGCTTCCCATGTTGTTGCAATGCTGTCTCCAGAAGCATACTACATACTTATAAATGTTGGGTCTTAAACAACCTTTCTTGTTATTTCTTCCTGCTTAAGAAGTTTCTGAAAATATTCTTAACAAATATATGTCCAAATCAGCTGAAAAAGAAGCACTGGTTGTACTAGTAATCTAGTGTTTCAAAAGAATATTTGTAAATGCTTGTCTGTAAGTGCTGCTTTTCAGGTTATTTTGCATTGCATCATTTTCTTTTACTAACACTATGAAGTAATATACCTGATGCAAAAGTATAACACCTTGTTCCTGTTTTTTATGAAACTGGGTATGTGAGAGTGCTGCTTATTTTTGCTCCTTGTAACTACTGCATTTCAGGTACTTTCTTAATTTCAGAGACTATATATGTCACATAGAAACAAAATAAAGATGAAAACAAAGACTTATGCAAGATACCTGCTTCCCCTTAAAAGAGCACTGCTTGCATGGATGACATTGTAACAATGCAGTTTACACTGTATTGCAATGTGCATTTCCCAAACATACTGAAGCACTTAACATGACATTCAGTTTTTGCCCTGAGTACATACTCCCACAACATGCTAGCTGCACAAAATTTTTAGATGTTGTGAGCATTGATACTGGCTTCACTACTCATAATCACATTCTAGATGCCTCACTTGGTATAGATGATAAAAAGACTAGAACAAAACAATATTATTTCTGTTACAAATCAAAGACTGAACAATAAGAGAAGACAGCTAAAGTTTTCCAGTTAACACTATGATTCTGCTTCTTTCAGTATCTATCCTATTCAGTACAAAAAGCAGTGGTTATTAAAGTAGAAGGAAGAACAGCAAAAAAAGAGGAAAAAAATGGCAAGAAATGGAATGGAGAACTAGTACAGAATCATAACTCAAACAGACAAGAAACAAAACTTAAGACCATAAACTGTAAAATTTTAGATTTCCTAATTTCTAAGCTTTGCACTTGCAGCCTAATAAAATACTGCAGAAAAGAATCATTTATCTATTTCTCCACCACTGCACATCAGCAGAGAGTATGAAGCTTGGCACCACAGACATAAAAAAGCTGGTGGCAGCAGGAGACCAGCATTCTTGGCACTGGTTACCAGGAGATCCAAGTGCTATCTGGAATCCAAGCTTTCACCCAACACAGACACAATGTGTTGTGTGCCCTCACACTCACAGAAGCAGTTTGGACTACTTGAGACTTAACTCATCTCTGCCATATGCAGGTTAAGTGAGTTTTCTTTTGGTTATTTTATTTTTAATTATTATTTTAAAGAAAGGCACAAAAAAACCCACTCCCGATTAAGGAAAAGGCAGGGAAATCAAGCAAGGGGACATTCCTCTCCTATAATCACCATTTCAACATTTGCAAAATCTGACCGCACGCTCCTGTGTCACTAGTTCACAAGTGAGAGCTTGTGAGATCATATAATCAATTTGCAAACGATATGTAGAATGACATTATCCACATAACTTGCAAATGAAAAGGTTAGAGTATGACATCTCTGTAGGAAATTCTGGTAACTGGAAAGAGAACATTTCTCAAAATCATTCAAGGCAGTAGCTCAGAAACCTTACATACAGATAGAACAATAGAAATAAAGATATTAAAAACTAAGAAATTAAATCAAACACTTCCACAAACGAACCCTAGTTTTCTGAGATGTGGAAAACATAGTTATTTCAATTTCTTTAGGAGAAAAGGAGGAGAGGAAGGAAAAAAAGAAGAAAAACACAGTATTTAAATGTGGAGCCTATATGATTCTTCTCTAATAATTTAAATGATTTGTTTTCCTTCAGATCTCTGCCAGGAAAGGCAAATCAGGTTTCAGCTCCAAGAAAAAACAAACACATAGAAAAACAAAACAAACTCGATTAAAGGGATCATTGAAATGACTGCTGTGAACTGTTCCACATCCTTCATTACTAATACAAGGATGTATATTTAAAAAAATGCACAAGGAAAAGGAGAATTAAAGAAAACTTGACAACTTGAGATTTGGGTCTGCAGAAAGAGATTTGGGGTCTGAATTTCTGTCAATATAAGGTACCAGGTTGGTGTTCAGCAAAATGAGATTGAGCATATCTGCAAAAAAGCTGAGCATCTGAATAGTTTTAAATAAAAAAAGTCTTTATGTATTTGTCCTGACATTTAATGACACTGCTAAAAATCATTTAATCCTAATGATAATATCCTTTTAGTAATGAGCATAATAAAAACTACTCAGGAGAAGAACTGACAGAATTGGAACTAGGGATATTCATTCTAATTCCCAACTATCATTTACTTCATGTTCTTTCCTATTTTGTCTTTCACAAAACAAAAAACCTCAAACCAAATTGTCCTGATTCTATCAAGATCAAGTTGTTTAATATGAACTTCCCCACTACCATAAACAAGAGTGCAGTATTTGTCATCTGCTATCACCTTGAGCTTTTCTTTAGCTCACTGAACAAACATAAGAGTTCTACTGTGCAAAGCAACTAATCTGATGCTTGTAAACACCACGCAGGAGCTGCTTTTTGAAGTCAGTCAACAATCAGCACAATACATTAAGAAAAATGGACTGCAGTTTCAAAATATTTATTTAGATTAATTTGACTAGCTTTATGTACTATCTCAAACTCGGATTCAGCTTTCAAATAAGCGAAGTTTGTCATAAAAGCATTCACTGTCCCAGATTTAGAGTCCTATCATAATGTATATAGTGAAACTGCACATAGAAATTGTGTTTTTAGAAACTCTGAACTACTGGTCAAATTCAAAGGGTAAGCAAACACAGAGATGTACCGAATGCTGAAAATAAATCAAATGTGGAGCAATAACAACAAATTTGTATTTATCCCCATACATTTTTGCCTTTTTGGTTTTTGCATTTTGACTGATGCTAAAATTTGCATTTTTGAACACAGTATCTTATTGGGTCTCAAACATTTAGTAAATCCAAAGCTTCACCTTTCTACTCCAGTACAAATTTGTAAACAAAGTCAAGATTAAGATTAAAACTCTTTTATTACATGCACTTTTTTTTCTCCTCCGTATAGAAACATTCTATTTAAGCCACAGGACAGTTATTTGCCTCATTGTATGGGGAAGCCACACATTTCCATGCTCAATGACTAAGAATGCATTAGCCAACTAACTTATCACCTACAAAGAACCAAGTACCAAGTTTTCTGAGTCTTCACAAACATCACTGCACTGGCAAAAGGAAAATGCAGATTTAGGAAAAAGCCTCCTGAGAAGCTGCTCTGCATCACAAGAGAAATACTTCTTAGTGGCTTTCCAGTACTATTTGTATAGATTTTAGAGTATAGGTTTATACTTAAGTGAGACAAAACAAGATTCAAATTCTACCATTTAGAGATCTGATTTTCTTTTTGGATCCATTACAATTGGGAACAGAAGTCTGGATTCCCAATTCATGAATACAGTCAATGCCCACCCTGCTTGTATTATGAAATGAAGCAGAGTGTGTGTGTGCATGTGGATGCGTGCACATACATATACGCAAACATACACATATATAAGCCATCATGAACAGCTACTATTCAGTACTAAGCACAAAAGTCATTTGGCCTGACAAAAGAACAACACTTCTGAAGATAAGTCAGACCATCTCCTAATTTCTATGGGGAAGCTAAGGCATTTTTAATACATTTCAAAAAGTATGGCATGGTATGAATTTACATTAATTCTCTCAGTATGATCTAAGAAATGCATAAAAACTTTAAATCTGTACCCTTAAGCATTGGTTTTAAGTTAAATACACAAATAAAAGTTCTTTCAGTTGTATAGTTTGCTTACCTCTGGGGGGGTATATAAGGAGCAGATACTGTTGGCATAACTGTACAGGGCTCGACCACTGTTTTCTTGGTCTTTTTTGTCTTTTTTCTGACTTTTGATGAAGATCTAGCAGTTCTAATAGATCCCTCCTTTCTACAAACACCGTTTTTGAATTCAGCTTCTCCGTAAATATTTAGAGGTCTCCGTATACAGCCTGGTGGAGTATGTACATCACAATAGGCAGTCTTTTTCACAGAGAACGTTGTTCCGCTGCCAGTTAGTTCTTTCACAGGTTCCATTTTCATATACAGACCAGCTTTTTGAGCACACGTCACATGGAATGCAGTATAGCAATTTGCTTTGTGGCACTGGATGCAGGCACCAACACCTTTCTGTTTACAGAGGTAGCATGTTAACTTCCATCTGGCTGGGGGAATGTTCCTGACACCATCAATTGGCTCAATAAAAACTGTATTGGCAAATCCAACTTCTGGAATCCATAAAGCACACACAACATGTCCCCAACGATCATCATCAGTCTTTTTAAAGGCACCTCCCTTGTTTGGGCACAGCACACAGTCTACAGGCCGAGAACGGGACTGCAGGCAGTGTCTGCAGAGCCACTGGCCCTCAGGTATATATGGCACCCCATAGCATTCCTGATGTACTGCTAAATTACACATATCACAAAACAGGATTACATTGCTGTTTTGACATTCACCATCCATGCATATACAACACACTGCATCTTCATCAATTAAAGACTGATGATCACCCTGTTTTTGGTTCTCACAATAAGACTCTTTTTCAAACCTATCCATAAGGAATTCAAACATATTTTGTGACACAACGGACACTCCATCGCTCTTCCGCTTTTCATTTATTATTTCTAACCATGCATAATCTTCTTCATCCATGTCATACTCCACTTCGTTATCGAGTTCTTCTGCTGACTTTTCAATAAATTTATAATAAACTGGAGGTCGTCGAGGAGCAGAAGGTGGACTGTATTCAACAATCCGCACTTTTGGTTCTGGAAGTGGAGCTGCTGTAGCAGGTATACCATGTGAGCTTGGAAGAGCCTCATTTTTCTTTTTCACTTTGTTATTTTTATGCCGTTTGCTTCTTAGACAAACTGGTGGTCTTTCACTATTTTCTTTATTGCTGTTGCATTCACTCATTTCCTGGGCTGTAAGATCATCTTCCAATATAATCTCTAAAGGATCAAATATACTGATCCTATGCAGGCGACCTTCAATTTCTATTTCAACCATTCTCTGAGCTTGAGCGTACGTCAAGGTTTCTCGTGTGGGGGAGTGCTTAATACTGCATGGGGAAGAAGAATGCCTTGCTGCCGATACTCGATGACATCTTCCTTTTCTCCTCATTTGGTAATGTTTACCTAAAATTAGAGTAACAGTTAGTATAACGAACTACAAACAGTTATATTAAAATATTCATTTTATTTTAGTAAGAAAATCCCTTAAAGCTGTCTATCCAAATTATATAGTCGATTTCCAAGAGATCAGTTAACCTGTTGCCTGTTATGGAACACGGCTGTGATCGTGCTGTTGGAAAACTTTTACCTCATGGTAACAAGCAAGATCTCCATTATATAGAATTCATAATATAAAAAAAATGCTACAGAAACACTATCTGTAACAATTCTGTAACAGAAAAATAACCTTTCAGAAGTGCCACAAAGACGAAAAAAATACAGTTTTGATATACTGTAAGAAACCATCTCTGTAACAAAAGATTTCCAATTAATAAGGGTGTCTGTATTACGAAATTTGTTGAACACCCAGAGGCTTTCTTCAGTTCTCCCTTAAGTTTAAGTGTTATATTTAAGCAGCACATCATCACCATTACTAGAGACCTACCAGCACCAATGTAATTTTATTGTTTTGAAGAAGCTCACGTTAGGAGGATGATTCCCACCCAGTGTTACAACTTTAAATTCTGCTAAGATGCACAAAATAACAAGAAAACTAGAATCTAGCCTGCTGGACAGTGAAGCATACATGCACTTATGCACACATAGGCATGCATAAACATGTGTATGTATATAATATAATATAATACATATATATATATACATACACACACATACACACTATCTTGACCATTTTTTCAGGATTTCTTCCCAGAGCAGTTAGGATAGATAAAAATCTCACTTGTTTTAAATCCTAGACCAAGCCTATCTTTTTTTACTGGAATGAGAGCAGTACATGTATCATGCACCATAAAAAAGGGTAGCTTTTTCCCCCCATCATTAAGCACATATTTTGATTACAAAAAGTCTCTATGAAGATTACAAAAAGAACTCTATGTATATTTAGTGCTGTCCTTTCCTGAGAGTTGAAAATATTTTAAAAGACAAATTGCTATTTGAAGATAAAAAGTTTTTATATTCCCTTCCTTTTTCTTTCTAATAATTTTCTAATAAAGAAACAGTGAGCATAATCGTGAGCTACGGAAGAAAATATTCTTGATCTTTAACCATTTGCTTAAAGTATTAGGGCCTCCTCATCATTCTAATTCCAACCAATTCAGAAATTCTGAATTTCAAGTCAGTGCTATTTATTTGCTAAAATAATTCAACTAGTGTTAGCATACAAGTAGACAAATACTGAGATTACACTGAGAGCATAACTGCTAATACATGAAGAAAATAGGAAAGAATGAAACAATTAACATATGAATTATTCACACCCTGCATTTGCTTTTGCTCAGTTTATGATGCCAATCCCTCTGAGAATGCATCTTCAAAGTTCTGAGGGAAATCCTTTAAAAGGAAGGACAGATTAGTCTCTGCCATTACATCAGACCATCTCAAGAGCTAGCTGTATCTCACAAACGGACCTTGTTTTCCCAAAGACAAAATGAAAAAAAAAAAAGTTTTATTATTCATGACAGTGTTACTTATAGATGGATATTCCTTAAGTCATGTTATATGTTTTATAGCATAAACCCACACCAAAAAGACAACTCTCAGTATTTAAGCATTACAGATCCTTCACTGTCTCCCTCTAAACAAAAACTGTGCTCCTTCACATACAATTTGGTGAAAAACTTAGTATTTTTATTCTACAAGACAATATACAAATGATACACTTGTATACTTGTACCTCAAAAAGTTTAGAACATTAACAGTTCTATAAAATATCCTAATAACTAAAGAGACACTGATAATTTAACTGGAATTAAAAGTCCCTATATCGGAATTTGCAATTCAGGGACCAAAGATACCACACTGGCCCCGAAATCTGTTTACAACATATACATAGCAACCTTGGAGGTTATTTGGAACAAACACTGATGTACAGCAACGTGCTACAGACAAGTACAGTATCATTTTATGCTTGTTTCTTTTTCATACACATTTATATTTTTGCCTCTCATTTACGAGCAAGGGGAAAAAACAGATCATTAACAAAGTCTCCTTAATCTGCATTTAGGAAAAAAAAAAAAAACTTTAATGTCTAGACAAAGTTAATGTCTTTTCCTACAAATACTAAACACACACAACAATGCTCATCATGACAGTGATTATCTTGACAATTTCATGAGGGAGAGGCAAGACAGGCAATCTTCAGAAATCAGAAAAATATCTTACTTGTCCACACTTATCTATCCGACTTAAAAGAACAGAACAGAAATAGTAATGCTAGACTTCCAACATCTTACCCCTTACCTCTCAAAATTCTTAAGGCTGCAACTAGGCAACAAGAGGAGGAAGAAAATATTTTAAAGCATAAGTTCTGCCCTTAGAACTGCTGTTAGATAAAAGAAACTGTATGTACCAGAGGATAAAAAATATGATTGGGCTAGCATCTAAGTGTCTTTCCTCTAATACTCACCTATCCATAAAGCTAAAATCATAAAACACTACAGCCACAGGCAAATGGAAAATGGATACTCTACAAATACAATGAAACAAACATAGAATTGGATGGCACTACTCTGGCCTAATTTTCTAGAAATTCAATGCAAGCAACTTAAAAAAAAAAAAAAAAGTGTTTTAGCTTCCAGAGCATTTAACTCCTGTTTACAAATATCCAAAAACTATCCCAGAGAAAATTTCTGCATAATGAATTCATGGCTATCAAAGTGGCTTCCTTTTCCTGGCTAATTATCGCAGGCACCTCTCTCCTCTCAGCACAGGGACCAAGACCTGGTTTGAGAACCAGTAAACTAAGACACCAGTTTCTGTTCAGCACTAACAGATTTGGACCTTTACAGCGACCCAAAGGCTGCAGGAGATAAAACTGGAAAGTTACCCACTGCTTCCCCCTCTTAGAATTACATCAGCTGCTTGTAAGAAAGTCCCAGCAGACACTTTCCCTCATCACAGCAAAAGCACACAAAAACAGCTGCTTATGTGGAACGTCTAGTATGAGGCAAAACTACTTTTTATTGAGATGTGGGACAGCTTTTCCAAGAGAAATGCATAAAAACATGCGCTTTTTGATTGCGGATCCCTTTTTCCAACCTCTCTCCTGGTTACCTTGCTTTTCTTCAGAGAACTGCCCCTGAAGCAGGGTCCCTGCCCAGCGGAGAGGGCAATTCCGTTCTCAATGGACACTTTCATGCAGACCATTAAGAGGAGAAAGGCAGAGGAATGCTCTTCAGCCCTACACAATAAGGACAAGCGGACGCTGCTTTGCGGGGACGACGCCACCCTGGGCCCCGGCCATCTCCCTCGGGGGGCAAGGCCCGGGCCGGGGGCTCCGCAGTCCTCCCCCACACGAGGCCTTCGCTGCGGAGCGGCCCCCGGCGCCGGTTGCGGCCCTGCCGCTCCCGCGCCGCCCCCGTCTCGCTCCTGCGCGGCGCTTCCTGCTCACGCCCAGGGCGCCTCCCGTGCACACCCCCCGCCGCCGCCGCGATGGTTCCGGCCCGGCCGATCTGTCCGGGCTCCCCCCCCTCGCGGGCGCCGCCGCGATGGTTCTTGCCCGGGCCCAGCGGCTCCGGCCCTTCCCCAACAGTCGCCTCCCTCCCCGCCGCGAAAATACGCGGCCCACCAAGATGGCGGCTGACAAAACAGCCCGAGCGGCGCCCTCCCCCAGCGCGCCGCGCCGCTCTCGGCTCCCCCCGCGCCGCCCGCTGCGCCCCGCGCCGCCCGTCCTCCCCTCGCCCGCCGCACTCACGCTGTGGGAGCCGCCGGGGCGCGGCTGACAGACTCTCCCGCTCCGCCTGTGGGCCCGGCGCCGCGGCCGCTC
>JAUBNY010000001.1:12700508-12728888 GCA_032275445.1 Crypturellus soui
AAGGCTAATATGTGTCCCTGCAATCCCTAAGCATCCATGTTTTCCTTCTCCTTCCTTCCGCCACCTCCTTCCTTCCGTAGTGAATTATTCTAATTGTGATGATCTGCAGTGACAATTTACACTTTTTGTATCAATGACATCCCATGACATTTCTCGTCAACCACCATACATTTTCAGTAGTCCTATTTTGAATGGAAAAATCTTATGTTTCTCTAGAGTACTTAGCATAGCAAACCACTGACTGTCTACTGTAGTTCAGGAAATTTCAGTCTAGAGAATTAGATTTGAGTAGGTAATTGTTTTCTGTTTCCATTTATTTTATTTGAAGACCTTTTTACAAAGTGACTTTTAATTCTTTGCATTTCATTGCATGCTGTGTCTAATTGAGAAGATTTCAAAGGCATAAGTCACTTCAGTGTTGATCTAGATGCCCTTTGTACCTTCCAAAAGATTTTCCTACTCCTTGAATATCCAGTTGGTTTAGGATTAGTCCTGAATTTTGAGTGTTTTGTGTCCACAGGTAAATAAGCTTGAGGTGATCATAAGGAGTTTGTTCTAGGCTTGGCCACTCTAAAATATCAAAATAGGATAGAATTATTTATTCATTTTTTTTTATAGGCTGTCTCTCTCTCTTCTGGCTCTTAAATAGAGTTGGCATGGCAGGGAGAGAAGAAAAGTGAAGATAAATCCATATTTCTAACCTGGTCCTGTTGGGGACCGTCTTTCTGAAAACCTTTAAGTTTAAACCCTCAAGGGTGCTTTGGGGAAGAGAGTTTGACTTAATTTTATAGTATAATGCTCAAAGTAATAGAGATTCTACTTGGGTATATGAAAGAAAATGGGAAAAAATATGCAAAATATTCTAAAGCGGCATCCAACAATGAGGATTTCCTTAGCTATTATGAATTCCCCAAATTAAGTAATAACACCTGGAAAAACTGCACTAACACACATAAAATAGTCACTAAGCAGCATGTAATTGATGTGTTCAGGTCTTCAATCTAGACATCTGTACACTGCAGTAACACTGCTAGTCGTATAACCACCTACAGTGTAAAAGCATTTTTTAACATATCTAATCATAAGGGTATAAAATAATGTATAAATGCAAAAGGGCAAAGAGAGACCTATCTTTAATTGTGCAAACAGGGTGCAGAAAATAAATGTGTGAATTTCAAGTAGTAAATACAGGCAAGTAAAAGCGAAGTGTACAAAATAAGCAAGAACCATCTGGTGGCCCCCCAAAACTGTCAGGAGCAAATGAGATTCTTCCCCAAAGACTTTTTGTTTGTTTTTGGTGAAGGGGATGACAAGCATTATGAAGCAATGGCAAGAAAAAATGGTGAAGAAAAACCTCTCACCTGGATTTTTGCTTCAGACTGCAAGCAGGTCTTTCACCTCTTCACCCCAACTGCTGCCCCTGAGACCATCAAGGAGTGTTGGCCATCAGCACTAATTACATGGCATCAGCTCAGTGGTGTTGTGTACTCACACCTAATTTAAGATAAGGTGATTAAGAACTAACTACTTGAATATGTAGTGATAATAACTGATAATAATTAAGGACAAACAGTTAATGCTGTCAGTCTAGTGAAGTGTTATTTTGAAGCTGGCTTGATTTGACAGTCTCTTTAAGTGCTTAACTGTGCTAATCACTGACTGCCTCTCAGGGCAGGGGCAAATACAGGACCTACATGGACTAAATGCCTGCTTACATTTTTTTTTTTTTTTTTTAATACACATATGTACACATATATGAATGATTATGGAGTGGTTGAATTAGGATGTGAGGTAGGTGTAGGTATGTCTAACCAAATAAATGTAGGATGCTTGGGGTCTATATTGTGCCAAAGCTCTGAACCAGAGCAGCATGGTATAGATATGTATTTGCCTACAGTAGGTATATTGAGTGTTTTTTTTTTTCCTCTCTCTCTCTCTCTAATATTAAATACTGACATATTATCTTAAAGAAAAAAAATGTATGTTTTCAATACATATTCATTACAGATACTTGGAATGTGAGCGTTAATATTGTCTTTTGTTTGTTTTATTTCCAGATGATGTAAAAGAATCCAAATTGCTCAGTCAAGATGAACAGAATGGCTTCCTTGACCAAGAAATTAGAACATGCAGTTTTTAGAGTTATGTCTACAACATGAAGCATCTAACAGTAGCTGTCTCTGAGAACATTCATCTATGACCTGAAATGTCCTGATCCCGAGGGGGGAAAAAGAAATTACATCAATGAAGTTTATAATTTTAATGTATTACACAACTAATTCAGTCCTATTTACTTATGCACAACACAGATACAAAATTCATAAACCAGAGATTATTTTAACAAATAAGCACATTTGTGTTTGTGCATTCACTATTCAAGATGTATCATTTAAATCATTTTTAAAATAATTTAAAAGAGAATCTATATTTATTAATAAATGACTATTTGGCAAAAAGAATTTGAGAGCCATGGAAAAGACTAAAGCAAGTTCCCCCAGAATGGACAATAATTTTGTTTTGGGTAAAATCAACAATTTAAAGGTAGAGCATGAGCAAAACAGCATTAACTGTACTCTAGAAAGAATGGATATAAAGACGGAACAAGATTTCAGGCATGCAGACAGCAGCGATGAACAAGAAGACAAGGAAAAAAACTTCATTACCAACAACCCTGGCAAATTTTTATCTACAGAAAATGAAGATGATTATGGTTCTCTTTTTTCTCAGTATAGTAGTACGCTGTATGATGTAGCAATGGAAGCTGTGACACAAAGTCTTCTTTCTAGTAGAAATATAAGCTCCAGGAAAAAATCACCTGCTTGGAATCATTTTTTTATATCTCCAAGAGATAGCACTAAAGCAATATGTATGTACTGTATGAAAGAATTTAGCAGGGGTAAAAATGAAAAGGACCTAAGTACGAGTTGTCTTATGAGACATGTGAGGAGAGCCCATCCTACTGTACTAATTCAAGAAAATGGAAGTATGCCAGGTTTATCCTCCTATTCTTCACCTACATTGTTGCTTTCTCCTCAGTCTGCAGATGTTGGAGATCTGAGTACTATGTTATCCCCTATAAAACTGGTCAAGAAAATGGCATCTAAAATACCATCTCCAGATCAAATAATTGAGGAATCTGTTTCTATTGTTTCTCCTGAAGAAATAACAGATCTCTCAGTTTCTGAAAAGTGCAGCAAAGAAGAAATAATGGTTGGGTCATCGCCACAGCTACCCAACAACCAGTATGATGAAACTATGGAAAACGTAGCAGAAAAAACTGTTATAATTCCAAAGAGTACATCAGGTTCCAGAAGGAGATCTGCTGTCTGGAAGCACTTTTATCTGTCACCTCTAGATAATTCTAAAGCGGTTTGCATCCACTGCATGAATGAATTCAGTAGAGGAAAAAATGGCAAAGACTTGGGAACGAGCTGTTTGATTAGGCACATGTGGAGAGCCCATCGTTCCATTGTCCTGCAGGAGAATGGAGGTGGTACCAGTATACCACCCCTCTACACTGCACCTCCAACCCTGTTGCCTTCTTTACTGCCCTCAGATAGTGATCTGAACTCTCTATCATCCTCTCCTGGAAAACTGATGAAAGAATCAACCTCCGTATCTTCTTCTCCAGACAGACTGACTGAGGACATCCATACTCTCTCTTCGGGAGATGTTCTAGTAGAAGACTCATCAATGCTGTCATCTTCTGATGATATAGGTGAAGTCTCCTTTATTTCTTCACCTGAGAAGCAGTGTGAGGGATTAGGTTCACTAATATTTGAACCTGCTGCTGTATTTCAGCAAAACAAAAGGATTATGAAGAGGCTTAAATCAGAAGTTTGGCATCACTTTTCACTGTCGCCTGCAGACAGTCTAAAAGCAGTATGTAAATACTGCAACTGTGTGATAAGTCGTGGTAAAAAAGGAGATGTGGGCACAAGCTGCTTGATGAGACATCTATATAGACGGCATCCTGATATAATTCAAAACCAAAAGAGCTTTATCGATGTTAGTTTGGCAAATTCTCCGTATGCCACCTTGGCTTCTGCAGAATGTTCATCCTCAAAGTTGACAGACTTGCCCACAATGGTAACCCATGATAATCAAATTATATTTCCTGTTAATAGCAAGAAGACCTCAAAACTGTGGAATCACTTTTCAATTTGTTCTGCAGATTCAACGAAAGTAATATGTATGCACTGTGGACGTACAATAAGTAGGGGGAAAAAGCCAACAAACCTGGGCACAAGTTGCCTTTTAAGACATTTG
This sequence comes from Crypturellus soui, assembly GCA_032275445.1. NCBI lineage: Eukaryota > Metazoa > Chordata > Aves > Tinamiformes > Tinamidae > Crypturellus > Crypturellus soui. The sequence goes on from JAUBNY010000001.1 coordinate 12,704,778, forward strand.
CAGCGGTTTCATAGCAATGTATTGAAAACTGATGTCTCAGAGCCAGTATTATCCTCATCTACGGATAATCACATGCCACTGAGCACAGAATTATTAGGAACTTCAACTTTTGATGAAACCAATGACAAGTTTTGTGACTCTCACCCAGTTGCCAAAAAAATCACAAGTCTTGTAGCTGAAATGATTGCACTTGACCTTCAGCCATATTCTTTTGTAGACAATATTGGCTTTAACAGGCTTCTTGAATACTTGCAACCTCAGTATTCTTTACCTTCTCCATCTTATTTTTCTAGGACAGCAATTCCAGATATGTATGACAATGTAAAACAAATAATCATTTCGCATCTTAAAGAAGCTGAAAGTGGAGTGATCCATTTTACATCTGGAATATGGATGAGCAACCAAACACGAGAATATCTAACCCTTACAGCTCATTGGGTAACATTTGAATCCTCATTTCGACCACAGTGTGAGGATTACCATTGTTCAGCACTGTTAAATGTATCACAGGTTGATTGTGACTATAATGGGATCAGCATACAAAAGCAGTTAGAGTACTGGTGGGAAACATGGATTACTTCCATTGGCCTCCAGATTGGGATTACTGTTACTGATAATCAGAGTATAGAAAAAACCTTAAATGAAGGTGATCATTCAAGTGTGCAGTGTTTTAGTCACACCGTTAATATCATAGTAAATGAGGCTATTAAAAGCCAGAGAATGGTTCAGAATTTGCTTAGTATTGCAAGAAAGATCTGTGAACGGGTCCATCGGTCAGCAAAAGCAAAAGAGAAGTTAGCCGAGTTGCAGAAAGAGTATGAGTTGCCTCAGCATCAGCTTATTCAAGATGTTCCATCAAAGTGGAATACATCATTTCATATGCTTGAACGTCTTATTGAACAGAAGAGAGCAATTGATGAAATGTCAATAGAGTGCAGCTTTAGGGAGCTAATAAGTTGTGACCAGTGGGAGGTTATGCAGTCAGTGTGTCATGCTCTGAAACCTTTTGAAGTTGCAAGTAAGGAAATGAGTACGCACGTGTCTACTTTAAGCCAGGTGATTCCAATGATTCACATACTTAACAGGAAAATAGAAATGTTATTTGAGGAAACAATGGGCATAGACACCATGCTGAAATCTTTGAAAGAAGCTATGGTGAGTAGGTTGTCCTCCACGCTTCATGATCCTAGGTACATTTTTGCTACACTTCTGGATCCCCGCTATAAAACATCCCTATTTACAGAAGAGGAGGCTGAACAATACAAACAAGACTTAATCAGGGAGCTGGAAATAATGAGTTCTACCTCAGACGATGATAAACCTGTTTCCAATGGATGTGATATAGGTTCACCATCTACAAATTCATATGGGGAAGATAATCTTTGGTCACTCATGGGTGACATGAAGAAAACAAAAGACCTGAAAGAGAGGGCAAAGTTACCAGAGGAAATGGTGCTTTCTTACTTGGAGGAAGAAGTGCTTGAGCATAACTGTGATCCTCTAACTTACTGGAACTTTAAGAAGTCATCATGGCCAGTACTGTCAAAATTGGCTGTCAGGTTCTTGGGTTGTCCACCAAGCATTGTTCCTTCAGAGAGATTGTTCAATACATCCAATGAAAGCAACAACTTTAGTCAGTCAAGGCTAATGATTGAACACTTTGAAAAGCTTATCTTTTTGAAAGTGAATCTTCCTTTAATATACTTCCAGTATTGAAACTAGTGAACAAACTGCTAGACTAAATCTATTGTTGCTCACTGGATATTAACTATCTATAACCTGTTAAATTGCTCCAGCAGGGGCCATGTATGACATCTAATCAGTGACTATAATTCCAAATTTTAGTTTCCTTTTTTCAGCTTTCAATATGTCTACATGTGCCTTATTCATAGTACTTCAGGCCAGATATTGTATATATGTTTTTTAAAAGTTCACACTAGAGATAGCCTGTCTTGTCAATTATACAAAATTATGTAGGTTTTAATCCATAATTGTAAATGAACTTTAAAAAAGCTCAGTCATTTGTTTTAATAGAATGGCAAAAAAAAGATGTAAACAGTTTTATTCTGTAGTTTTTTATTCAATTATTATGTAAAAACCATAAACCAGGTACTGTATTTTAGTTGAACATTGCTTTAATAGCAACAAAACAGCTTTTGTAGTCGTCAAAAGAAAGCTGTATATAAAAGATGGGGTTAAAGCCATCTTTTTATCTTGTGGTGTTTTCTTAACCACAAGCCCTAAAGTACTTAAAGAATTAAGAATTATTGAGCAAGATGTGTTTACAGGAGACTATTGACTTATTTGAAAAGAAAAAAAAAGAAAAAGTTAAATTTGAGATGATATAGAATATCAGTTATACAGCAATCTGTAATAAAACTTCCCATTCTGGCTCTCCTGTTCAAGTTTTACATTGTAAGTGAACTACAGAGATATTCTGAGTATTTATAAAAGCTCTTTGGAAGTTTTATCAAAGTTTGTGAATTAATACTTGTTATTTAATGCTGTGTACAAAAAAAAAAAAGGCAAGAAATTTACAGTGAACACTCTAATGTCATTCTAAAGCCTTTTCTAATCTTTAGTGCATCAAAATTATAAGGTTCCCTATTGTAAAAATTGAGCCCTTATTCCTAATGTAATTTCAGTTGTGTAGAGCAACCTGTCTTAAAGTTTCCAGTACAAAAATAACTGATCTTCTGATTTTCAGTAATAGCCTTATGGATATGGTGCACTACTTAGAATTTTGTGTAGTACGGTTGATTCATAACTGTCAGTGTCCAGCAGGCAAATGGGTTATCCTAGCACCCTCAGAACTTCAAGTAAGGTGGGGAAAAAAAAAGAGAAATAGCCAGCATTTTTATTTGAAAGGAATGTTTTCCATTTTTTTTTTTTTTTTTTTATCTTTAGAAAGATTAATCTTCTCATTTCAGTTTTCATTAAATACTTTTTGGAAAAATAAGTCATCATTTGCCTATGACCTTTTAGAAAAGTTGTAGCTTTGTTAAAATACTGTACTTATGCCTAATCTAATTTTGCATTTACTATGTTTTAGTGTATTTATAAATGGTGAATTCAGTTTCTGAAATTAAACATTTTATTTGCAATTTTGTAGTGGTAGTCCACACTGCCTTTTTCTTTTCAGATGGATTCAAGACAACCATTGAATAAAAATTGCAATAATCATAAATGTACCACAGAACATGCAGTGTGAAAAGGTTAGTTTTCCGTTAAGCTCTCTGGACTTTTAGGCCTGGAGTCCAGTGCTTTTAATTTTATTCAAATTATTTAGCCTCAGTAAAATTTGTTAAATTCTTTTCCAAGTGGCTTAGGTTTTTGTGTGACATTCCTCTGAACATTTGAATAGTTTCCATTATTTCAGTTATTATTTAATCAGCTACTCTTACACCTCTACCTCTTAACTAAATCACAATTAGAAGAACTAGTATGGCATTTTAAAAGGCAACTTCTAGTATTTTAAGCAATCAGTACTTCTCTCTTTTAGAGCATACGTGTTTTCTGCAGCTTGTTCTAGTTTAGGTATAGCTGGAACTAAGCAAGTTTGAAGCAGCTTATTGGGAAACGTGTTTAAATGGTTGCTAGTTAATTATTATCTCAGTTTTTTTCTACAATATATTTTAACTGTGACTATAACCTTGAACTTTGTAAGGAGATGTTTAATCTCTCCAAAGGAGTAGAGAAGTAGGAAGATGAAGAAGCAGTGAAAAGGAGGGCTGAGAAATGAAAAAGCTCCCCAGAACTCCCAACATGCTGGAAAGGAGCATCTTGGCTCCTCTGTTTTAAGACACTCTTCATTGTAGCTCCTGTGGAAAGTTGAAATGATTGTATTTCCTAGCCTCTGATTTACCTTTTCTGCCTCATATGGATATTTAATTGTATAGTCATGCTTTTTGTCAAAGCTTTTCCAGAGAGTATATGAGAACTATAGTCACTATTTTATAAAACTTAATTAAACTTCTTTATTTGTAACTATAGGATCCTTTTTTGAAAGGTATGACTTCTTAAGTCTACATTGTTTTGGTATCAGCTTGGTTGAGAATTAATTATATGTTTACATAAGATCTTTATAATTTGCAGGCCTGAAAGGCCTTAAAATTCAGAGGTGCACTCATTTGAAACCTAAACATGAGGGACCCAAAGCACAAAGTTACTGTTTGTTTGGATGTAAGCCGTGATGCTTCTGTAGGAGTTGCAGGAGCGTCTCCAACTGCCGTTCAGGCACTGGCTTCTTTGGGAAAAGAACGACTTCAAGGGAAAGGCTGTAAGCGTTCATGAAATTATGGCGGTAAGTTATTGAATGGGCAGATTTTGTGTTGTTTCTCACTCGTTGAACTTGCTTTTCTCCTGAATATTATTTTTCATATAGTTTTTTGGTGATTGCTAGACCCCTCAGTTTCCTTCCATCCCTTCTCAGATTTGTAACGTATAGAAAGCTCCCTTATTTTCATTGCATATTTCAATGCAAATCTTCTCAGAAAGTAATAAAAGCACAAGCTCCATTATCACTGGGAATTTTCACAGTTAAGTTGTGTGGAAACAAGTCCTGCAGCATTAGACAGCACCCAACTACATACTGATTTGACAAACTGGCAGTAGTGATATTAACTTAAAATTGAGTGAATTTCAGGACCACTTAAGTATAACATTTTTGTTTTCTTCATAGAGATGCCTATATAGAGAGAGAAAATTCTTTATGCACCATCAAAATCCTAAGGATCTCAGAGCTTGTTTCTTATAGAAGTGGGCAGTAATAAGGTAACTTGTATACTATGCATCAAGAAATTTCAAGTAATAAGGTAGGAGGAGAAAGAAGCACAAATCTCTGACAATTCTGAAATATTTCAAGTTTTGTAAAGTATTTATATAATATAAAGTATCTATTGAGATCTATATTATGTTCCAGGAACTTGTGGATAATGGTTCCTACACTCCAGACTCCTATCTTGGATCTTTGCATTTGGCCTACATTCCCCCAGCCAGCCAAAAGGGAATTGTTTGATTTCAGAGTTTAGATCATTTCCTAGGAATGCACTGGCTTTTCCCACCCAAGATTAGCTTCTGAATTTGCAAAGAACAGAAATCAGTCTAGAATACAGTTTAATTCTAGTGTAAGGATGTGATTAATCTAATTAAGTGTAAATAAAGAGAACCGCCATAAAGTAGCTTTGTACAGTTGTTTGTTAGGATCTGTCCTTTAAAAGGAACATTTTTTTTCTCTACCATAATAGAGCTGACAGTAATATACTGAAATGTAGATATGTCCAAATCCAGGCAAATAAAAATACTTTAATTAGCAAACAGCATTTTCTAGTTCCAGATTATTGAGATTTTATAAGATGATTCTGATATAAGCACTATGATACGATATTGCAGCCTTTCCAAAGTATACTCATCCTCTGCTTATTCTTAGCCAGAGGAAAAAAAAAATAAAAGACTCAAAACTACCTCATTTCATCCCCAACTTTTTTTTATTAACCTGAACACTTAGGTTTCAGCTGTCCTTAATGACTTTTTCCCCTATACGTACTCGCTTGTTATTGCAGTTTCCTGATTCAAATGGACTATTTTAAAGGAAAGGACAGGCTATATTTCCAAAAGTGCTTTTACCTTATATTTGACATAAGTGGACACAAACCAAGGCCAGTTACAACTAAAATAAAACAGGATTTGTGAAAGAGATTTATTGTTTCAGGAAAAACACTGAACACCCTTGCTGTTATAAAGGTCTGAAGTGAAAACCCGAAATAATTGGAATTGATAAATTAAGCGAATGAGCTGATACGGGAGTTGGATGCAAAAAAAATTCATTATTTAAAAGCAGAAATCATCCGCATTTAAAGCAAAAATGAAAAGTGAAGAAAACCTTCACTGTGTTTTTCTAATGTCACTTCAGGAATTTTTGTAAGCACCATTTTACTCTTATGTGCCCTGTGTTAACCAGGTTGTGATAAATTTCATTACAGACAGGGAGACTAATTATGTAGCCAACTACTCAAGACAGCTGTGGCTAAACAGTTCTGAGCGTAAACTTGGTCTGAGGTTTTGTTCTTTTGCAAACAGCAAATGAAGTCACTTGCACAACAAAGACTGAAGACCCTCTGAGGGGGCAAGGGGAGGACTTAAGAATGAAAACAGGTGCAAAGTGAGGAAGGTGGCAGTAGACCTTAGTGCTACTTTTGCATTTTATTACATATGAAAGTGTTCTCAAATTCGAGGGAACAAACAAGAAGCTCTGGGTAACTTCTTACCCAAAACCCCTAAATGAATGTATGCTTTCCAGAAAAAAATTAAAAAGAACTCTCCCCATTCCCTCCACACACACACTTGCTTTGATGTTAACGCACAGCAAACAAGTGCTTAAATTTCCTATCAACATTTCCATAATTCCGTAGAATTATGGACAGAAGTTTTAGAACAGTTTTCACCCTTCACAAGGTGAGGCAGCACATTCTCAGTCTTGCTTACTTAAATGTGTCATCTACTGTATGAATTGGATCTGTGAAATGAGAAAGGGATTGACCTTTCTAAAGGTTTCTAAATGCCAGGAGTGGCATTTTGCAGTTACATTGCATTGTGTTGCTGCTTTGAAAGAAATAGGTGGTGTGGGAAAGACTCTTGGAGATACCTTCTCACTTTTCTGTGTGTGTTAACAGGTATTTACATGCATATGACCCAGTAGAACAATTCTCCATTTCCTCCTCCATAAAATTCTCTTGAGAGACACCTATAGCAGCTGCTTAGGGAAGGTTGTAAGGTAAAAGTCTGGTATTTTCCCTGGCTCTGAACACTATTTCTTAGAGACTTTGAGAACTGCAAGTTGGACCTTGATCTTCTTGATGAGATACTGATTTGTTTAATCCTGTTTTGAACCTCATTTAGCATCCAAAATACCCTTTATGAATAAGTTAAGTTCCACAACTTTTTCATGCAATATACAATTACTTTATTTAGTTTTACATCTGCCTGCTAATTTATACGGTGTCATAAATCTTCCGCTACAAAACTGACTCATTTTCTTTGGGTCTTTCCTGATAATATGTGTGTCCTACTCAGTTGTTAGCCATGTTGTTTACAGGTACAAACCTTGCTCGTAAGAAAATAAGTCAAACTTCAAAAGGTAATACATGATAATACTCAACATCTGATGAGCTTTGGGAAGTTTAAAAGACACCTTAAAGTAAATCTCACTTTACAGCACTATTAAACATGTTAAGTGCCTTTTCTTCATACTGTATTGTGTTTGAGTCCCATAGATGTAACAGCTTTACAGATAAATAGTACTATATATTTTTGCTTTAATTAGGCACTCAATTATTTAAATGAAAGTTACTTCTGCTCTTAATAAGAAGAGCTATATTTAAGCCAGAGTTGTTTGCAGTCAGTTGACATAAAAGGATTTTTTTTTTCTTAAAAAAAAAAAAAATACCATGAGAGTATTTTCGAGTCCCTTGGTAATTTCCAAGACAGTTCTGAGAGGATGTCTCTTACCTACAAGACTCATGTCGTAAGTTGGGGCTTCCCCCCTGCAGAAGTCAGAAAAGTTTGTAATGAACCTGGTGTTTTTAAAGTTAGGAGACTGACTTACTACCCTGCTATATCTATGGGGACATAAAACCCACATTTTCTTTCTTCTATGCTTTATTTCTTTTGTGTTAATCTACATTAAGGAGTACTAATCTACAGTAAAGAAAATAAGCTGCATGTTTCCTGTGGAAACTCTGCCCACAAACCTTCATTGAGCTAAAGAAAGACCAAGACTCGGAACATTCATTTTAAAATGAGAGGTAGCTTTCAGTTTCTCTTCCACAGACCACGTGTGGGAAGAGGGCAGCCTCTGAGGAAAAATGGCAGTAATGCTTGTCCGAGTTTGACGAGTGCCCTTCCTCTTTGCGGAGGGATGTCCCACAGCCATGGGTGCTACGGCGCAGACCAGCGAGACAGCCGCCTTGGTCCTGAGCTCACGCGCTGCAAGATGGAGAAGCTTGCACACCTACAACTAAGAGCTTTTGAAGAACCACGTAATCAGAGCAAGATGCAACAGGATCTCAAACTTGAGAAACTGCACAAAGCTGCAGTATGTCTGTTTTTTGTCATCTTGGATGCCTTTTTCTTTCCTCTACCCCAAGCAATTGCACTGGACACTAGAGATCACTCCTGTTTACCGAGGTAACTCTGCCTGGGTGGAGCAGAGCACAGCTTAGCACTAGCCCTGCTCAAAGCTCCGCCAGCACCTAGAGGTGGGGGAAGGACTCCCTCAGCTAACTGCCCAGCGCTTGGTGAGATGAAACTCTTTGTCTGCACTACAGCACCAAATGTCTGCGTATTACACGCAACTTGAGGCATCAACTTGAGGTGCAAAGGTTACACACATAATATAGCTTGGTTTTCTCTAGCTAGCAGAAAAAGCTTGCTGCAGAAGGGGCTCAGGCCACCACCGATTTGAAAAGCTGGAATAACTATATGTGCAAGTTTAGCAGACCTTCACTGGGGCAGGGGGAATTTGAGTTTATGTACTTTATTTACAGATTCCATTGCAGGGGAAGTACTGAAAAGTTACTTATTTTTGCTTAATACACAAGAGCCTACATCCTTACCAGATTTTTCTTCTTTGCATTCTTCCAAATTATCAGGTATTTGCACATGTACTTCCTTCTGCACCATGTAAACCATTTGCTGTTCAAATTGGCTCTGGAGGAAGTTCATTTTTCTTCCAGAGAAAAGTAAAATAGATAATACTTCAGTAATTCCAAGAGAAGCAGGAGACTGGAGTAACCAGTTGGGCAGGTTGCCCTTGCCAGCTGTGAGCATGAGGAAGCCACCCATGGCGGGGCAGGCTCCACCCCACCAGATCAGCCCCTCTGATACACAAACTAGGGGCTAAAAACAAAAACATGATCCTAAAAACTGAAACACATGAACAGGTAAAGTAGATCCCTGAACAAAATAAGCTTTAAGATGTAAAATATATATATATACACACACACATTCAATCAGATTTTTTTTTTTTTTTTTTTTTTAACTCTTGAGGCTTCAGTCAGTAAGGAATATTTTTCTGCCGCACTTATTTCGGAAACACCGTTTTTTTAAAAAAAAACTATTAGAGCTCCTGACAAATTACAACTGCTTTTAACTGAAATTCTAATACCTTTTCTTGGTATACACCTTAAATTCTTCCGCTCAGCAAAGTAGGTGGACAACCTCAACAGAAAATTATCTTTCTTTTTTGAGAAATCCAAGTTGCACTTATTCATGCAGTGTTGTAATAAACACAGCCATCCTTTAGTACTCAAATCTGTTATGAAACAGTGCTTGCCAAGATGTGCAAAGATGTACAACAGCTTTTCAACTTAATTGTTCACTTTAATTAGTTTGGTAGCCTACAGGGCACAATTAGGTATTGTGATGAGGCTACAATAAATATGGCTTTGCTGTGATGCTAACATAATTAGAAGTTTCACACAGGCAATCGGACAACTGAGGGGGGTCACAATCCTGCAGATATGTCAAATGATATATCTTTGCACACAGAGATTACACATCTAATCACTGCAGTAGCACAAACCGGTTCCATTATATGTCTTATACAGGACAATTAGGACATAGCCATGCTGCATTATGAAACAGCTACCAGAACTAAGTACATGGGTTTTATTTAACAGTGTTAAATTTTTACTGTCACCTCAAATTTAGCTAACAATGTAGCTCAATATTTAAGTACATACTGCCTAGGAATGTGTTGTAATATATATATGTAAAAAATAGGGGTAAATCCCAATCAATACCAACATTATTTTCCATACCTTTTCACAGAAGCTGAATTTTAGCCCTAGAATGACACTTCACAGTTCTCTCATTCACTCATCGGGAAAATTACATCAAAAAGACTTACTTAAAATTCACAGTCAGGACAATGAGGGAAGTTTTTCTAACAGTACTAATTTTGGTTTTAAGTTTAAAGTAAAAGGAGGTAGTGTAGTAAGGTTCAACCCGATTTTACTGATGCCAGATATATTTGCCAGTGGCTTGTGGGTTGTTTTGTAATGTGATATTTGAAGAGGATTTGTTTCCATCAGTATGTGTGTATACAAAAACATCATCTGGTCGCCTGGTTTAACATCTTCTCTTTTGTCATACCTGCAAAGAATACAGAAGGCTTATTTACATTGCTCTCTTTACATATTAAATGTCTCTATTACCACAAGGCCATTTAGTATCCAAGATGAAATACAAAAGGTAACATTCTCAGTTATATCACATGATTAAATTAAACCTGAGAGTTTGCAGTCATTCCAAACAAGTCTTTCTGTTGCAACTGTGATAAAAAAACAGGACGGCCAAAACACTTCCTATCTAATCCTTTATTTTGCCTCTGTAGAGAAGAAGTCTCTACAGCAAAGCCTAAGATTGTAGAAAAATGGACTCCATAACTTTTATTCTATGAATACTGAGTTTCAGGTGAGGTTTGTTTAATTTCAAATAAATTTCTGGGGCACTTTAGCAGAAACTTTTCTGGTAGTATAACGTTACATTAGGATCCCGAGAGAATAGGCTGAAGAGGATGTTCCTGGACACTCTATGGAAACAAAAACAAACAAACAAAAAACCTAGCAATTACAGTATTAACCTGGTTCTTGTTATTTGGGATTTCAGTTGCACAATACATGCAAACTTTCTTTCTGTTTGGGCTGGGCCTTTTGGGTCAGATTTTATAAACATAGGTGGCTAAACATACACAAGTATATACAAGTGAACACTTGCACACACTTGTGTGTGTGTACATGTGCCCATGTATAAATAAAAGCAATTGTCAAGTTCTAAAACCATTTAGCTAGTACACTTTGAGTGTGTAGGAGGAGGAGTGTTCATCCCAAGTGAAGAACAGTATCCAGTTCTTTATCCTTTGTGCTGCCATCCCTTACAAACTATTCCCACCAGCTTTTTTAGCTCCTATTCCTAGGCACTTTATTCCTCCCACACATTTCACAAGTAACTTGCTCAAGGCTGCGGCCTTTGTTACATGCACGGACATAGATGGGGAAGTGCTGCAGCCAAATACTCTAAATACTCTTAGAGTTACACAGAATGAAATCCAGTCTTCATTTTTTCTTTTTGCCACACATATCTTTGAATTTTTGGCCTTTAGTGTCTCTGATGGAAAAACTGAAACAATCTCAATTTCTGCTAAGCTAATGTTGTAAAGATAAAATCATTAGTATTTAAGATACTAACAAGTATGCTAAAATAAAATGGAAGACTTGTGTATATTATTAACTAAAATTTTGGAGGTATCAACAGGAAATAGACCCGAGACTGCCAGAATCTGAAGGGTCAGTAAAAACACCACATTATACAGAATGATACAGTCTCTGCACCTTTAGTAAGAGGCCTCTGTCTTCTACTGAAATTTCACACTAATTTTATCTGCTTATTTCCAGAAAGATCACACTATCCTTTAAGAGCGCAAGCGCACATGTGCCCTGACTGGCAGAAGGAACAGCATATTTAGTAACAACTTTACCAACTCGTAATTTCACATTGTGCTCATCAGCAAAAAAAGGGCCTTTCATCTGGTTGCAAGCATTTCTGAGTTTTATTATTTTTAAATTGTTTTACATTTTATTATTAAGTTTTATTATCTTTAAATACTTCAAGCTTATTTAGTATGAACAGCATATTTATTCCTGGTTCTGAGACACTGCACTAATTGAAGACAAGACCATAACACCTGTCCATGCTAAAGCCCACATGTCTTTCCACCACTTTGGAGACAAAAAAAAAAAAAAAAAAAAAAAAAAAAAAAAAGTGGATCACCTTAATTTTTCCTGAAGCAAATAAATCTAATCTGAACACAGTGAAAGCTGTTAACTTTTAAGACACTTTTACTTATGGCTTGTAGCTATTCAGATAAGTAATCGTTCTTCACAGCCACTCCATCCATAAATCTTTTTTTCATCTAGCATATAGAGTCTGTGAACGAAGATGGTAATCTTTTTGTCCCTCTGAAAGGCTGTCACTCCCATATATAAGGAGAAGACAGACAGCTGGGGCCACCACACTTTGGGGCACTGTGCTGTCAGATGACATGACACTCCTGTGTATGACACTCAGTTGCTGATTTTGCGTGACCCTTTTTTATATTAAACTTTATGATAAATCAACCCTCCTTTGAGGCATTTTTTGTGATGAGTCTGATAAAAGAGAGAGAAAAACTACCCTTCAGCTGCAACAGTATGAAACATCCATCAGTGACAGAAATATTACTCATCTGCTTTCCAATCCCACTGCACTGCAATCTTGCAAGCAAAAATCGCTTGCAATAAAAAGAAAATATAAATAAAAAACACACTGAATTAAAATTTAGAGATTAGTAAACACATTGTACCGAATTTAGAGAATATGTAAATTATGGCTAAAGACTGCAATATTTTAGCTAACATGCCTTTTCCCTAGTATGTACACTAGCAATTTGAGGTTTCATCCTAACTGTTGATGGCTTGGGACTCCTCCAGACTGGATATACAAAAAATCAATTTAAAAATAAACATTGGAGTGGTAACTGTGAGGGAAATCACAGTTTAAAACAATCCGTAGCATCAAGATAATATGAAAAAGCACAGTAATAAGATAAGGCATATCAACTTAGACAGTTCCTGTAGATATTCCCCGAAAGCCTACTTTTATTTCTTCCTCCTCAAATCATTGCTATAACTAAACTGTGATTATTCCCTGTTAAACAAGAGGATAACTCAGGAAAAAACTCCATACTCAGAATGCATCTTAAGTTAAAACCAGAATCAGCTTGTACTGCTTTTATGTACCTATTAATTGAGGTACTTTGTACCTTTATTCTGAATCATTTTAAATAAAAAAGTAGACATTGGTTGAAGAGCTAAGAATCAACAGTGTGTCTCACTTTTTGGTCTGCATCCTAAAAAGCAGGCAATACCAGAAATGTCTCCTACTCGTCATTTAAATATTCTGATTCTTGTTTATCACTGCTGCTTACAGTGCTCATCTACAGCTCATTTTTTCTGTACCAAATAAAGTTGCATTAAAACTATCAGAGCTTTAATTATTTAATTATTTTTTGCATTGTTTCTTATGACTATAAAGAATTCATGATACTTAGACCAAAAAGAACCAAAAACAGTTAAAAAATGCTGCAGTTTTCCAGTTTTACATCAGTAGCACCGCAGACATCAAAACTGCCTAGAGATTCACACTGTCCTTGACCTGGATTAGTAAGTGTGCTGCAACAGATATTCATCCCATTTGCCATTGAACATATACCAAAAAAAAAAGCAAACAAAAAAAACAGGTGCCTATCTTTAAATCTTTAAATCAAAATCCCTTGTTCATAACATACCTCCAATATGAATTGATTTCTAGAAACCGAGAAACTCCCGTTTGTGCAGCAGCCACATCAATATGAACAGAGACCTCTGCATAAACAAACAGAATACAGCATAAAAAAAAATCTTGACAGAACACTCTGTTTAGTAAGTTAGCAAAATAGTAATGGAAAGGATGCACAAAAACAGCAAGAAGAAACAATGTCCAATATGTGTAGAGAAAAAGATACATTAGCAGGAAAAAAAATACAATTAAAATGAAATGAGAATAAATCATACCAGCTTTACACACCTGTTGTTGAGGGAACCAACTCATGTAACTTCTGAATTGCTACTCCTCCAGGGTAATTGAAATGTGAAACATATAAAGATGTTCCCGAATAAACTGCATTAACTATAAGATGTACCATAACGAAGAAAGACCCAAGTTTGTATAGCCAGGATTTCCGGGAGTTATTTAGACTAGGAAGAAGGAAAAAAAGGAAAAAAAAGAAAAAGAAAAAAAAAAAGAAAAAAAAGAGGAAGAAGAAAAAAAAAATTGTTCATTTTCCCTCATACTTCAACTGGTCACTGGTTATTTTAGTAGAACTTTTGTGGAACACCCTTGTTAGATAACAAAGATAAATGCAAACTTTATACAGCAGTTGTTTATAAGGAATGCACATTTATTATCCATTTCTAAAGACTAATTTCTAGTGACATATTTAAGATTTGAATAAATATTCTCATTAATAAAGTTAAATATTTTCTGTGTTTGTAATCATTAGCTATAAATGTACTCTCTTTGAAGTTCAGAATTTAACTTCAATTTGTTTATTCAGTATGACCCAGTTAAACTATTTGATACAAACAGCATATTTTGTGAGCCTCAATTGTATATTAAACTATCTCCTGACAAAAGTTACAGTAATAACATAGTACTACACTGGAATGTATCTGTCTCCCTGGTGGATAAAATAAACTGCATTGTAACATCATTTGTGACAGAAAACTGGGCCTCTATTTCTCACTCTGTAACAGGCTTGCCAAATGACCCCGTCATATCTGTTGTCATTTCACTCACTAGTAGAATTTGTAAAATGAGAATCTCAAGATAATCCTTGTTCCAAAATAAAAAGTACATAAATATAGCACATAAACAGTTTCACATTCTTTTATATTTTCAGAGGAGAAAAAAAATGCTATTTCAAACTTACATTCGTGAGCAAGTTCTAGCAGCCACTATATTGAAGACTGGGAAAGTATATATGATAAACCGTAGCTCTTTGTGTGGAAGAAACGAATACAAGAAAATAAAACCCAGTGCTGGCCAAAGTAATATGCGAATCCTCTTTTCTGCAGCACCTAGGGGTACAAATATAATGCTGCATCCCAAAGCACGAGGCAAGGCTGAATAGAAATACCACAAGAACGGGGAGGTCTTCAAGATGAAAAGGAGAGTTAAGGACACTTTCATTGCCAGCAAGTATGTAAACTATTATATACAGTAGCCAACATAGATTTTGCAAATATGCAGTATGGATTTTTTTCTGTATCACATTTTTCCAGGCATTTAATTTTCATACCGTACCCATTGAGACAGAAAAGGTGCCCGACTACACTCACATCAACAAATGAGTACGAACAGTACAAAACAGTAACGAACATGAAGAATAGGTCAACAGAGGAAAGTTAAATTTTGAGAGACTTAAGGAACAGACATCACAAGCTAAAATAATTTCTACTACTTTCATCAATTATTTCATCAACATGATAACTGAGTGAATTAATTACGTAAAAGGTTTTGTTTAGCTGACATCATTCTATAGCTCCCTTTTTTCCTATACATTCCAAAGGATACTCCCCAGTTGGAACTCCTGTTTAAAATTGTGTTATACCAGAGCACTTTCCCTTCAGGCCACACAAGTTGCCTCCAAAATACAGAGTCCACAGCAACCGTTAGTCCTAAAACAAATATAGATCTGCATGAATTAAAAAGCAGAGAAATTCAAACATGCACATCCAAGCCATACTGCAAACCAGAACACACACTATAAGCCTCACCTAAAGCCATAAAGAAGGCTGAATCTATCTCACAACAGAAGTGCAGGGAAGGGGTGCTATACTTTGCACTTCTCGATAGAAAACTTAATTGAAGCATGTTACATAGGAAACTGGTTGAGATTTTTCCAACCCTCAGGAGTGAAAAATAGTGGCTCAACTAAAGTTTTTAAAAATATATATATTAGCACATTGAATCTAATGAATAGTAAGAAACCTGCTTTAAATTCATACGGTAATCAGTGGATTTTTGCCAAAAACAGTGATGCTTCTGGGGAAGTTGATGAGTTAAGTAAAATAAACCTCCAGTGGTTTCCGACTATCTATTGGGAGGGAAAAGAAGGATAATGGATGAAGAAGGATAACTGATGAAAGGCACAGACAGGAAGCACAGGAAATCTGTCAATCCTGTTTCTTCCATTCACCTGTATGAAAACTGAAACTGCTCTGGTATTTTGGAAGTTTGCAGGGTGAGAGAATGGGAGTAGAGGTGACATTTTTGTTGGGCTCCAAGCTCTTATGCTATGAGGAAACTTTCAATGGGCACAGAATGATCTTTCACTGCTTCTGCTGCCCACACTGCAAGAGGGAGTGCATAGCCATAGTTTATCACCAGGCACTTTTCAAGAGCATTTGTAATTAGCTGCACTGTCGCAGGAGCTTAGAATATTTACACACATGTGCACAAGTCTTTCACAGCCAGGTAGAACTAAGGAGATTTTTCAACCTCTCCAGCACAGACCATCACCATAGACATTAAAATTAATGTATAAATAAATAGATGCCTGAAGAATTTTCTTTAAAATTTTGAGAATCGTCCATAAAACTAAACCGTGACTCTCCCCACCATCTTCTCGCTACATAATCCTTTGTGTCATGCCGTGTTACATTTTCTCCTAGCATTTAGCTTCTTATCCTGAAAATACATACTGGATTTAGTTTACAATGTACTGGCAACTATGAATGGAAACTAATTATAATAAAATGTACCTATATATCTAAGCCTTTTCAAGGCCAGGATCTAATACTATAAGCATCTAAAAATCAAAGGTCTTAATATCTTTCTACAGTTTTGGGTACGCTTATTTCCTCACAAAAAAAAAAAATGTTTTAAAAAAAAATCACTCTTCTAATACTACTACTAAATAGAACTACAGACAAACAAAACCTAAGAGAAGGCAAACCTTTACTGTAATAGATACAGAAAATTCTAAATATTACAAAAGATTTAAAACTTCAATTGGATTTCATATTCATTTTTTTCCCCCAGACAAACACTTACCCAGCCAAAACATTCCAGCAGGAATAGCATGGGAAAGCACCTTTAAAATGGAGACTCTTTTATTCAGTAATGTCACCAGAAGCATGAGGCCTAGAAATATACAGAGCTCTGATCTGAAGACTATAATTGCCAAAGCTGAGAACCAAATGAACGGCTTTAGCTTTTGCTGTATCCAAAATGTCAATGCCAGCAGCACTGCAAAAATAAATAAAACAAACCATCTGACACACCGAACATCTTCACTGTTTGTTTTCTGCAGGCAAATGCTTCCTTTAATTCACGTTCCTGTTATTCTATTTCACTCCCTTCGCTACCTAATGCTTCCTAGCATGTCTAGTCCAATAATTTTCCCTCTGTGAGAGGAATGCAATTTGGAATAATGTGCAACATTCCATCATTGATGCTTAACTAATTAGGAGAAGTGTAATCATGGAAAAAAATTGAGAACTCTTCCTGGATGGTATATTTAATAGCTTTCTAAACAAGAACAAACTTGAGAGAGTACTACAAGTTTTTCAAACAAAGATTTGTAATTATTATTGCTCAGTGTCAGCTGGTAGTTTATTCCCTTGGTTGAGTACATCCTGTATTAATGTTAATGGCACCACATTTGAAGTGTAAAAAGAGAGTACAGGCAACTGCTCAGGAAGAAGGAACTATAAATCCATATGTGTGGTTAGCTGTAAACATATCTCTACAGATGGAGATTTTTCTTCCACAGTTTAAACCACAAGGTAATACTGCTTTATTGTCAAGTGGTCATGATCTTAAGAAAAATGCAAGAGAACAACAAAAATGGATTGTATGTAAAACAGTAGTAGTAAAAAGGAAAACAAATAAACAAACATGTTTTAATACCTGGAATACCTAATGGTCTGGAAAATTTATCAATATACAATATTTATCTGACAATTCAGCTGTTTTTTTGTTTGTTTTTTAATTTGACGTAAACAGGTTCTTAACCCAACCTCATGATTTCAATAGCTAAAAAACTTCCAGTGAAGCATTAAGTGACTCAACTAAAATCTGCCAGGTGATTAATTTTTCCTCATTATCATCCTGGGAAAAAACTGTATGAGCAGGTTAAGCTTAGTTCTGAGTCCATACACTTACAGTATGGGAGGGAGGGAAAAATCAAACTGTTTATAGATTTATATATTACTCTAGAAAAAGAAGAGGGAATTTGTCCCAGTCTCATGAGAAAACTGTTTTCTGCACAGACCAGCAACAGATGCAGATTTTATCTATCACTTATGTTCTCAAACCTCTGATTAATCAAATTCATCTGATTAAAAATTATGTATATTCAGATTCAGTAAAAAATGCATTTTAGACACATGCTATAATAAAAAAACATGGCTTAAATTTTCCAGCTTAGTTATCACACAATCTAGTCATCAAGTATATATATTACTTTGACTATACCTTTTCCATAAGTTTTAATTATCAATTGAAAAACAATATTGATATGTGGATACTTACCAAAAGGAAGTGCAAACACATTGGGAAGGGTTCGTGTACAGTAAAACATCAAGTGAAACTGAGTAACAGTTATGAGACAGAAGACTGTTGATGCAGTTGCTCCAAACTGCTTTCTAACTTCTTTTTGTAGCTTCCATAACGTGTAAATCACACTGAGCCCCAAAGTTCCCCGGACTATTGGAAGAATAAAGTGTAAAATTAAAGTAATATCAGATTGATTGCTGAAGGACAAATGTTTACACACTATAATGGAAACAAGGTACACAATCCACCTTAAAGTCACCCAAGTTAGGTTTACCTAATTTAATTCTGTTTTAAATAGCTCAATACTTTTGTACAAAAGACAATGCTTCTCCACCCAAAAAGAAAACATTATGTTCTGAAGAGTATGTGGAAGTACTAGGAGAGTATTCTGTGAAGACACTTACTTTTCCAACACTGTTAGACATATATGTTATCTTATGTTACCTTACCTTATCACAGAGTTTTGCTGTGTTGCTAGTTGGTCGCCACTCATTCTGCACCCCCCCATCCCCCCCCATACACACACACACAAAAGGGTGGGGGAGAAGCTAAAAATTGTCATGGTGGTAGTGACTACAGTTCTACAGTTTGCAAAAATCCCTCAGTAAGGAAAAGTATATCATGTTTTAAAACACTGATCAAACACTGAATGTTACAATGTTACACATTAGCCCGCAAGAAAAAATATTTGTACTGTGACTGGAAAGTTCTCATACCTATCAGCTGGGAGTAGAACTTAGACATTTGTAATACTGAAAGCACATATATAGCCGGGCTGGAAAGAGCAGCAATAAAAATCGGTCCAAGGAACGTTCTTGGGACAACTCCAGGAAATTCATGATGGTCATACTGCAAAAAGGAAAATTTAGGCAAGATAGGCAAACCAGAAACAAAGGGAAATTGGGATGAATTCCTATTGCCATGTACATGAATGATACATGCAATCCTCAACAGAGTCCTAGAAGGAACAACTTACCTTATCCAAATCTAGACGATGGTACACGACATCGTGAATCGCTTGCAGGTTAAAGCTTTCTTCCACTTTTGTAAAGGGGCAGACAGTTAAATGTACAAAGGCCACAACAATAATTAACAGCAGCCATGGGAATGACCACTTTCTAGAGCTCCTCTTCTGAGGCATCCTGAGTTTGAAATTCACAAAGATTCTGTCAGTTCTGGAGATTAAAAGAAAAAGAAAACCCATTAGCATTACAGTATAATGTGTACAAGCAGAAAAGACAGATTAATAAGCTTGATTCCTATGCAAAATCAAGACTGTAAAAGAAGTGTAAACAAAGAGTAATGAAACAAATAATTTCAAATCAAATAATCAGAAAGCAAGTAATCAAAATACCTCTTAAAAAAAAAAAAAAAAGGAAAAAGACTATAACACCCCTGTGATAAGACAGAACCTATGAATCTACATACGAAAGTATTTCCAGCACCAGGCCAGTACTACCATCAGCGCCAAGAGCACCATCTCATTTAGGTCTGCTTCATGGGAGCAACGACTTTGTAATTTGCTCTCACTTTAACCTTTCCCAGCATTTGTACATTATCTTTAGAGCTTACTCTTTTCTCTAAGACCCCTCACATTAGTGGGAGACTAATGTGAGGGTGAGAGATGGTTCAGGGTAACAAACAAATGCTTCAAACTTGTGTGTTCCTAAGTCTGCAGGGGCCACATCTGCACTCAGCAGGTAACAAGGAAGCCCCTGGCCCACGCAGCACAGGCCACCGTGTAATTCCTGTGTTATTGAGCACTGGTCAAACCCAACCCCTCACCCAAGCTCCAACTTGGAAGGAAAGGCCATCCACGCCGAGCACTTAGTTTCACAACACGATACTGAACCATCTTACTGTATTATTTGTGATGTACTTTGGATGTTGTCATGGATAGAAAACAATCATATTTTAACAGCTCATCCTTTTATGTTTGAAATGATGAATTAATAAAGGGAACCTTCCTTTTGTGTGAAAATTTCTAGGTAATCTAATTCATATTTTTTAATTTAAGTTTTTAAGTTTATCTTCTTAAAAAGATAAACTTTACAGTTTAGTAAAAACCAGAATATGTCAAATGGTGTTATTCTTGTTCTGTTCTCACAGAAACAATTTTTTAAGAATAGCACCTACACAAGGTACAACTTGGATTTTGGATAGAGATGTTTTCTCCTATGTTTTGGTCTAAGCATGTCCACCAAATAGATGCAAGACAGTTGGCAGATTTATCAGGATCACTTGCAAATTGTTTTTTAGAGTTACTTTTTCCCCTCATGGGTAGATTTGTCCTGCTCAATACTAAAAATAAGGCAGATAAAGAACCTTTTTTTTCCACTACTAACACGAATAAATCCTGAAATGTGTGTATTCACTGTACATTGCATATGTCCACGTAATATACTATATATTACATGGCAAACATTTCTTTTTTCTCATAACTGTTACTGTTACAGACCGTAACTAGAGCTTTAGACCAAGCCAGCAAATTCTGTGGTGGCTTTTTATGATTTTGGCTTGTTCTGCAGCATTAAATACAACAATAAATACAACATCCCATGAAGTGGGAAAAAGTCTTTTTAAACTATGCCTAGTATTACTTCTTTAAGAGGATGGATAAAAATGGGTTATGCTACAACTGCTTTTTCCACAGCAGTAGTAAAATAAGTTTTGGACTGTCTTCAGGGCAACTCTGAGAAGTGCTTGGTATGAGTTAAGTCTCTGCACAGCGCAATTTATCTCGTACAAAACCTTGCCTCCAGAAAGTTCTCTTACTGAATTCTTCCAGTAAATACAAAAGCATCTTACATTTCTGGCCAAATCTGCTTGAGAGAAAAATGGACACTGAAGAATCCATCTACATCAGGTTCCATCTACATCAGGTTACACAGCAACACAGCCACCCAAAGGGCCCAAGTTTCACATGAAATAGGCAGTAGAACCCAGTAGTTGGTAGAACAGTGGGCAGGTCAGGCACTCCTCGCTCAGGAGCCTCTGCTTCCCAAAAATTCAAGCATTTTGTAGAACCCTTGCAGAAGGGCTCAAGTCCTAAAAGCTATTTTCCCCATCCTAATAGAAAGGTATTACCTACAGCTGTAAACATGCATTGATTATACTCTGGCCAGTCTATGATACAGAATATTCTTACCTCTTTAATTATCTCCACACATACTATTAATTGCTGTTTTTCAAAATTTTCTGAATGTCAGTGAACACAGATATCCCATACATGGCTTATCACAAGGATTTTTATCTTGTTAGCTTAAATCCTACTTCACATCTAAAGAAAATGAATTTGCCAGCAAACTCAGATACTTTGAAGATAATTATATGTATTGTACACACTGAAAATTCCCTGAAGGGAAACACTTTAGAAGATTAAAAGACAAAGCACAAAGACAACAACTAAGCCTCTGAGATAAAAAACTATAAATATAAGCATCTTGTCAAGTTTCAAGATAATTTGCTTAGTCAAAAATAGATGTTGACAAATCTCAAGATTCAAGCGGAGTTTTTCGAGATAAGTCAAGTAGACATTGGATTTAAACTTTAAAATACGTTTTCAAAATAAAGGCAAAGTATTTGTAACTCAAGGTTATCATTCTCTTTTAAAAAACACTCTCTTGAGAAACAGTGAAATACACTTTTAGTTAATAAAGTTTTTTAGTAATGAAGGTGAGATAGCTGTCAGTTTGATCCATCATTAACACTTTGACTTCCCTTAGAAGAAACTTCCTCAGGTCCTTAACAGCACTGCCACATGTATTTTTTTGTCAGATGTTGGCACGGAATCCCAGGATAGGAAAGATTTTCACCACAAACAGTTCACCCCTTACTGGGAGGAAAGTGGGTAAAAATACATGGATTTATCACATGCTGGAGGCATCAGCCACTTTCAATGAAACTTTCAGCTTTTTTTTTTCCTCTCTCTCTCTGTTTTTTGTTTTTTTTTTTTTTTTTTATGTTTAATTGAAAGTGGCTGATGCCTCCACTTTGTCTGTGGAAGAATCTCAAGAATGTACATTTTATTCATTCCATGAAAGCCTACCAAATCTGTGTAACTTGCATTTTTTCAGACATGCTCAGTATAAATATGTTAGTGTTTGGCAACCAAACGGTATATTAAATCAGTCCAGGAAGCTGTATTTTGCCTTCTCACATATGAAATGCAGCACGCAAGTCTCTCTATACGCCACCAAGAGAATTCCACAGCTTCTTACCTTGACTTAGCTTGGGTGAAGCTTCCATTTTCATTTTAGTTTGTTCTTTTAAAATCTGCTTTAAGGGTAATTTCTGGATGAAATCAAATTTAAGGCCTATTGTTGTTGGGATGATTTTTTCATCTTTTCTGATAAAGAAAATGACACTTGCTCTTCTCACACGTTTCCACCTGAGTTTGCTGACTGGTTAAAGGGGGGTGGGAAGACAGAAAGTTGTCCCAGGAAGGGATGTCTGGGTCAGCACCAGCTAGAGAAGTGGCTGGAAGCTAAATAGAAAATATCATCCTTGTAACTGCAGAAGAGAAATGCAGAATGCTCTTAAGTCAAAAAAACAGATGTGTGGAAGCTTAGCTGGACTGCTAGGGCAAGCAGCCTCTCAAAGCTCTCCCAGAAGGATGTGTTCGATCTCCCTCTAGTGGCCTTGAGGGATGGGAACCGACCACAACCCACTGTCACCTGCAGCCACCAACATTTTCCTGGGAGGCTTCTCCCTCACAAAGCGCCCATGATACTCAGTAGTTATTACACGGATAATTACATCAGGTATCAGTATCTCAGTGCATGTTAACCATACATTCTGTCTTGCACGCTTTCAGCCCTCAATCTAATAACAGAGCAATAAAATAGGCCTCGGAGCTTTTTATTATTATTATTATTATTTTTAATGCTGCTGACTCCTGTGAATGAGTCTCACGTGTTTATCATTTCAATCATATAGGCTAAGTAGACATTATTTCAATTCTACAGGTGTGAAACTGAGTCAAAGAAGTAATAACCACTAATAAAAATGAGTAACTAGCCCGAGATTGCAATACTGGAAAAAAAATGCAGATAATAGCGACTGTACCAAACATGACTATTACAAGATGTTTTAAAACACTTTCCGCGTAAATGTAAGCGTTAAAAATGATGCGGCTCCAGGCAGGCTGGCAGGGCGAGCTCCTATTGCACGCTATGAGCAGCCCCTTCGCGCCGGGCCCATCACGAAGGATCTTCCCTAGGAGCGAGAGAATACGCAGGAGATACCGAGACTACACGGCGAGCCCGGGATCTTCAGCAAGAGAATCAAGACAGCAGAGCGCCAACAGGGGCCGCAAAACACGTAGGGAAAACCCGGCCGCCACGACCGCTACCGACCGTTACCACCCCGCACTCACCGGCCGCGCGTCCACGTGGCCGCCCCGCAGAGGGCGCCGCCGACGTCACGTGACACGCCATGGGGCGGGGGCGGTGCCGCACTGCCCCACCCACGTGACAGCGCTCTGGCTCGCCATGTTAGCTGAGGGCAGAGCGCGCCGCGCAGCAGAAAGGCTCCGAGTCAGATCCCGGCTGCCAAATAAAAATGGCAGCCAGCTCTGAAGCCCGCCAGGGACCGCCGGGTGCCCACACTTACCATGGCGGCAGACCCTGGGCAGACAAGCGCTGCTCCCCCTCCCCCTCCGTGCACGCGGGAGTTTCCCATTGGCCCGTGGCGTGGCGCGCGCTGATTGGACCACGTCCCTCCGCTGGGGCCGCTCTGCCAATGAGCGCCCGGAGCCGGGGGGTGCGTCGGGCTGACGCGGAAATCCGAATGGGGCTTGCGGGCCGGCGACCGCGCTGTTGCTACGGTGGCCGGGGCGGGGTGCCGCGCGTCCGCGGGTAGCGGGCTGGGCCAGCGCCGCCTCGCGCGGCTCCGCGCTCCGGCTGTCGCCGT
>JAUBNY010000001.1:12729202-12759425 GCA_032275445.1 Crypturellus soui
CGGGCCGCGCCGCCCGCCGTGTCGCTGTGCGCAGCCCTCCTCCTGCTGCTGCCGCCGGCCCCGGGCGCCGCTGAACGCCGCCGCTTGGCGTGCGCCACCTGCCGCGGCCTCGCGGAGCGCTTCAACCAGGTGCGAGTGGGTGCTGCGGGAGGTCCGGGGGGAGCTGCGGGCTCGGCGTGTGCTGCTTCTGTGGCTGCGGCGGCACGAACGCCTAAACCTTCCGCTGTTTATTGTTAGTGTTGTAGGCATCCTAAATCTGTTCAGTTCCTGAGTTGTGGTTTACCCCCCCCCTCCTTTTTTTTTTGTGTGTGTATGTGATATAATTTATACTATAAATACGGTTTGTAACTCTGGGTGGTTTAGCGGACCCTCCCCTGCTGTGGTTGAAATAAAACGACCTGCTAAACGAGAGCAGAGTAGGGGCCAGTTTAACTCCCGCAGCCTCAGAGAAAGGTTAACCGTTGCTGGCTGTGTGTGTTTGTTTGTTTTCATATAAAAGAAAATTACCATGGAGTCTGTGCTTCATTATTCTGAAACTTAAGGCATGGTGTAATGGTATCATCTATCCTTTCTCCCTTCTCGTCAGTTGCCCTTTTCAGTATAACAGCTGGATTAGCAGGTGCTGAAGTGAAGGCACTTTTCAGGTTTTATTTAACTACTTACCTCTGCTCTTAGTTTTGCTTAGAATTAAAAACTGTGTTCTACTTGTCATCTTTTGGTGCTTTCCCTTGTCAGGGCCTGGCAGATACAGCTAAAAAGAATTTTGGAGGTGGAAACACTGCTTGGGAAGAGAAGACCCTATCAAAGTATGAATCGAGGTAAGCCGCCTTGGTGCTTTTGGTCCAACTGTGTTTTACTATTCACTGCATGTGATTCTACAGCACTGTCTGGAACTTAAAATCTGAACCAGCTAAAGGTTTGTGTGTCAGAATTCTAAATTCTTCCTAAAATGTGGCATGTTACACTGTATTTTCAATCTAAAGATTGAAATTCCATATTAATAGTCTGGTTTATTTTTAACAGCAGTGAAAGTCAATTTTGGTTATACTTTGTGTGTGTTGGTGGGGTGGTTTGTTTGCTTGCTTGCCTTTTTAAAAGCTATCTAAGTCCCCAAATAATGATATTAGATTTAAACGTATTTGTTGTTTTAAAAGTTGTATGTTTAGCCATGGAGTGTTGCCATACCTGTAAATTGGTAACTGCTGCCTAAAGCCTGCACGCTCTTTCGATGTCAAACAGATAACTATAAAAGTGTGTTTTTCTGTACAACTTTATATATATGGTTACTAATTGATTCCTTCTACCAGGTTTCAGATTAAACTGATAAAGTTGTCTAGGCTGAAACTTCTGTTATATCTAGAGTAGTATCTCATACTATTTTAAATTTGAACTAATGACTCTTTCACACATGCCCTCTGCTAGTGAGATCCGTCTAGTAGAGATCATAGAGAATCTGTGTGACAGCAGCAACTTTGAATGCAACAACATGGTAGAAGAACATGAAGAAAAGATAGAGAAGTGGTGGTTCAAACTGTAAGTACGCTTTTTATTCTTTAGTGCTGCTACGTGCGTGGACAAATTCCTCAGAGGTTACACTGTTAATATATATCACGTGTCTGATCAGTAAGTCAGCTATTAATGTAGAAAACATATATTTAGAAGTTCACTTTGTTCGCTTTACAGTTGTGACATACAGGTTGTTGGGCAAGCCTGAAGAATCATTATGAGCTTAATTTGTATTTCACGCTTCAAATTACACTTCTGCTCTTGAATGAAAGTAGTGCCCAATAGCAGGAAATGGGATGATGAAAAGGATGAAAAGGAAAGCTTGCTGAAGTACATTGTTTACTTAAAATTATTAGTATTTGCTCTTATATTTTAAGACTAAATGAGCTTTGCATGAATGCTTGTGTGGTGTTTTTTTTAATTTGTTTTTCTCTCCAGGGTTCTGGAGAAGTTTTCTCTACAGTAGGAATGTTTTATTTGGTCAAGTCAGGAAGTGATACAGATGTCTTGTCTCGGGGATCCTGCAACATGGGTTGGGGAGCTGAAGGCTCCTGCAGACCTAGATTGGCTAATTCTCTGTTATACTTCAAGAGTTGCCCTGGGGTTCAGGCTGACTTTTCCAGTGCTCTTGCACTTAAGCACAAGTTTAAAAGCAAGTGCAGTTATCCTCATTTTTATTTCCTGAAGTGCTGCACCAAAATACACAATCTTGCCTCTCATATGCTATCTCCTACTGACTTTCCAGCTAGCGGTATTGAGGCAAGCTAAGACTGAAAAACTTTGGATTTTATTATTTTGATCCCAAAGTTTTCTCTCTTCCCTTGCTTTTAAATTATAGGGGAAGCTGTTTCCTGTATCCTGTTAGAGACTAGTAAGTCTCTAACTTAGATACCTTGAGGTTGGTAGTGTAGCAGCTGCTCCTGTCTACCTTCTAAACTGTCCTGTGTTTTCCAATGATTTTTTTTTTTTTTTAGTGCAAGGATGGCATTGTAGCACATAACTTTATTTTGTTGACTCCAAACCACATTTATTGTTAGTTTTCCTTACTTCCTTAGACTACCAGCACTACTAGAATTCATTAGGATAAACTGTTATTCTACCACTTCATCACTGTATAAGGATTTCTACTAATATCTTTTTTCCGTAGTGACTGGCTCATAGCTCGTGTTACTTGACTGTGCAGGAATTGAATATACACTCGCATGCAAATTAAAGCAAAGGTGTGCTACACAATCCCCAATAAGATATATTTCATTTACCTGAAGCTTTTTAATTTCATAGAACTGAAAGAAATTGGCCTTAAATTAGGGAATTTAACCAAGTAGATCTAAAATTTCAGCTTACTCATGGGTAAAATGTATGATAATAGTGTCCTTTTTTTTTTTTTTTTATGTGTGCCTATTTGATAGACTTTTGAGTGCAATCAATTAACTTGGCCTTCTGTCCTTCCAGAGTTGCAGAAGGCCTAACTATTGTCTGAAACTAAATTTCTAAGCCTTCAATAGAAACTTCCTTTTATTAAAGTTACTGGGATTTTGCTCTGTGTTTGTACTATGGGACTTAGCTCTTTGAATTATGAGCTGTCGTCTTCATGCTTGCTTACAAAATAATATTGGTATTACAGTTAATTTGGCATATATTCTTGTTAGAGTAGCACGTAACTTAACTTTTCAATATAATAAAGTCTTTCTGAAATAGTACTTGATTCATGTTAAAAAAGAGGATTTTACTGTGCACCCACTTAAGAAGTGAGGTCATCTGCAGTCTGCAAGTTTTAAGTGCAGGTTGCTCCTTTACATTCCCAAGAAGAAAGTAATCTACAAAGATAAGTCCTCTTTAGTCTTATTTATGTCTGTCTTTTTATTTAACTGAAGTGGATTTACTGGTAACTTATCTCAACTTCTATTTAAATACAATATAAAATATGAGCAGAGTATGATAATAGTGTAAAAAAAAGTAGGCTTAAAAGTTGAGCTGGAGATCTTCTCAAAACTAATTCATGGTATAAGATTACTTAGTTTTAGGAAAGAAAGTGTTGTGTTGGTGTCTGATCTTTTGTTGTGCAATAAATGTCTTACTTGATTCTTGAATAACTTATTATTTTCAAGAATATTTTTGGGTTGCATTGTACAAGTTCAGTTGTCTAAACAAGTTTGATTCTTTTAATTGATAAATGAGTATCTTTTGTATACAGAAAGAAGAAATACCCTGATTTGTTTAAGTGGTTTTGCATAGAAACGATAGAAGTTTGCTGCCCTCCTGGAACATATGGACCAGATTGCCTTGGTAATATTTTTAATAAAAAGTGCTTTTTACCCATTTGTCTCACTCTTTCCTCAAATATATAAAGCACAATACTTGGAGATACTGACTGCAGCAGAATAAGTGCTTGTCTGCTGCCTCGTAGTTGCCTTGAACATCCTACCTGAACAAAGTCTTCCAGGCATGAAGGAATGTCCCAAATCTTCAAGTGTATTTCTCTGAGGTACATGTAATCTGATGATGTTAACATCTACACTTGAACTGTGCTTAAAGGATCTCTGACATCTGGTGATTAAACGGCCTTTCGGGAGCTATATATACAACAGTCCTCGATGGTTTCAAGAATAAAATGACAAAAACACTATTCGGGATTAAATGAACAAATTCAAAGTTAAGGTTTAGGTGAGCATGCTATGGAAGAAATAGGTGGGAGTTAGTTGGAGAAAAGTAGGATTGATGAGTGAGAGAGATAAAGGAGGCATTTCAGTCATTGGACCTTTTGTAACTTACACATTTGTAAAATTTTGCACCTGCTTGGAGAGAAGCTTTGGCTTCTTATGTTAGCAGTTGTTAAAAGTGAATTGCTAACTGCCAACACTAATCTTAGTGATCACTGGTAGCTTTTGTAACTACTGTGTGATTGTTTTCTGAAATCCAGAATATGTAAATATACCAACTTCAGTCATAAAGCTAGGAAAATAGATAAAAGTTTTCAAATCATCATCTTTACCCAAGATGAAGTTTATAATTTGACTTTCCTGGAGTTTATTTTTGATTTCTTCTTATACTTTAATATGTTAGTGAGAATTCTTTGTTCCATGTTTTTTGTTTGCTGTTAAGAGAAAAAAAAGATTCTGGAAAGTCTGTTTTAGTGTGACTACTATTTTTCACATTTTACTCTGTGTGAAATAAGGGGCTTAAGGTGATTGTGGCTCAGAATAGCAAGCTACTTTAATGTCTGATTTTTTTTTAATGGTTTTGATCCTTTTTAGCTTGTCGTGGTGGATCAGAAAGACCTTGTCATGGGAATGGCCATTGCGATGGTGATGGTACTAGAAGTGGAGATGGCTCATGTAGCTGCAACAAGGAATATACAGGAGAATTTTGCTTGGACTGTTCTGATGGTTACTTCAGTACCTTGAAAAATGAGACACATTCCATTTGTACAGGTATCACACTACTATTAACGTGCTTTTTCTGAACAAAAAGAGGAACTACTTGTAAATGGGCAAGTGGACAAAAACAGTTACAAAAAAATGGTCTTTGATTAACTGTAACGAAAGTCAGCTGTTGTTGTGTAATATCAAGGATTTGGCAAGTCACCTTACAACCTCACCTCGATTTTTATTAACAAATACAACTTTATCTTGTGGGGAGTGAGGGTTAATTTTTCAGCCGAAGAATCATGAGAAAAATCTTGAGCTAAAGTTGATACGGAGTTAGTGGAGTATTTTTAGAGCCATTTCTTTCTTCATGTCTCAGGTATATCTAATTGGAATAAATGGACTTGAAAACATCTGTTCTGTAGTGTCGACTACATAGATTCCATTTAAGTACATGCAGATTTCATCAGATTGTAGAAATTATTTTTACCATTTTTTTAGAGGAATTAGTTTGACTTACTGTAGGTGTGTGGTTTTTTTTTTTTTTTTTACACATATTGAACAAGGTTATTAGTAACCAAATCATCACTAAATCTAATAATGTTGAATAAATAACTTTGTCTATGTTCTTTTTTTCATTTAGCTGTGTAATAATTCTTATGTACACACACACGCAAATTTGTGTTGCAACAAAACACTTGTCCCGTCAGCTGAATTTCTAGCTTCTCTGCATCTTAATTTTAGTATTGCTTTACACTTTGGTCTCATAGCTAGTTGCAAACGAAGTAATCTCATGATTCATTTGGTAGTAGTGTGGAGTCTAGTGTTAATAAGGTATTGTCTCATCAGTATGCAGCTGAAGTTTATTTTCTTGAGAACTCCTCAAGTATTTCAAATCTGGCCCCACCACATCTAGTCAGTAGAATTTTATGACGCCAAGTGGTGCACCTCAGTAATTGCAAGCTTTGATTTCATCACTTCAAACATCTTTCTGAAAAATAGCTTGCTATGTGGTTCTTGTTTTGGATGGCTGTTTTTGGTAGGATGGAGCTGCATTTTTGTAAATTATATTTCTGTAAATTTGAGAGAGAGTCTTGTGAATGGGATTGAGGCTAGTAAAGTGTGATGGCTTCCAGGGAACCAAAAATAACATTCTTGGAGAATTTGCAGATGTAAATCCATTTTGGAGACTCTCTTCATAGCCTTCTCTTTTCTTAGCGTGCCATGCTGCCTGTAAAACTTGTACCGGATCAAGTAATAAGGACTGCCAGGATTGTAAAGTAGGCTGGATCAAAAATGAAGATGCGGCTTGTGTGGGTGAGTAAGCCTTGCTAGACTTCAAACTGGATTTGTAACAGCAGTGACTTATAAGATTATATTGCATCAAGTTCTACAGTATTTAGAATGTTCTATCATTGGATTAGATTTCTGCAATTTGTAGTTTTCTTAAGTACTTTTACATTACAGGGAAGTGTGAACCAAATTACTTGGTCCCATCTCCCTTCCACTGTCCTAATCACCTGGTGCTGATAATTGCCTTCAGCAAACTTGACCATTTCTTATGTTTTTAGTTCAACGGATTACAGGTAATAGGAAATGGGGTGGTACTTTTAATATATGGTGTTTATTTTAATATTAAAGAGTGCTCAACTCTTTCCTTTTTGTATTTCTTTTTTTTTTTACTGCTTTCAATCTACCAGAAGACTCTGTCAACTTATGAAAATATTCTTAGCTAGTTATCCAGTTGTTTTCATTGTTATAAAATTTAGCCCTGGTAGGGATCAAGTTCAACCACAGTAACTTTTCCAATTATACCAGGAGAGATAAAGCACTGGAAGAAGGACTTCCAGTGTTTCTAGACACTTGTCCCGTAACTTTATCCAAAACTTAAGGGAAATACTTAAGGGAAAACACTAACACTGAAAATACTCCCAGCGCAGGACTGTACTAAGGGGAAAAGTAACACATTCCAGTCGTAAGTTCTTTATCAGGTAGATGATGTATCCCATAGCACTGTTTAATTGGTCAAATTAAAACAGTAACAAAATACTTTCTAGACCCTACATTAAAGTATCTTAAAGTCATGTGAATTCGCTTCTTTTGAAAAATACTACTAAGAATTAAGATTTAAATTACAGTTATTTGTGATACCTGTTAGGCAACTGTAAAGCACTCTTTAAGAGACTTTTAAGATATTGCAGTGTTCTGTCATCTTTACAGCTGTTTTGGAAAATAATTACAGCAACTGATCAAGTACAAGTTAAACTAACGAATTAGTAGGAATGATGTCATCAGTGACGAGATGACTGCGAGGATGACTGAGATAGCCTTTCTTTGTCTGATTTTTTTTCAGTTGTGAGTACTACTGTACCATTTCCTTGATTTAACAAAACTAGCTACCTAGGTAGAACTGCTTTTCAGCTGGTCTGATCCTAACCAAAACTTTGCTTTCTCCAGTTTGGCCTTTGAATAAGAAACTGAACCGTATGTGTGTACTTGTAGGTTTTTGTTTGTTTTAAATATACTTTAAAAGTTGCATAGCTTGGTAATGTAGGATTAACAAAATCATAAGTATTTCAGAACAGTAGCCGCCTGCTTATTTGAACAAAAAGCAAAAAGAACACATGCAAAATACTGACTTGGAAGGAACAAGGATGGCAGGTATTCTGGAAGCTTGAACTTCTGGTATGTTTGTTTTTTATCATCACAAAACAGCTTCCAGACATCACGACTCTGTTTTGTTTTTGCAAGTCCAAGCTGGACAACTGAGTATATGAAGTTACTAAGTTACTCTTCTGTCCAGGATATCACAGAACTGATCCTAAGATCATTATATTAATTACCTTGAATGTGGTGTGAGTTTATAGCTTTTTTTGCCTGTTCTTACAGGATTTTGAAGCATAGCATTAAAACAGTAATCCAGCTACTTAAGCATGACCACTGTTTTAGGTAACATGTCACTAATTTTATTTCAGATATAGATGAGTGTGATGGTTCTCCTTGCAAAGATGATCAGTATTGTTTGAATACAGATGGATCCTTCTCATGCAAAGGTTTCTTTCCAATCTTCTTGTTTATTTTATTTTTTAGAATTGCATCCTAGAAAGAGAACAATATTTGCATTTTACTCACCTAAACACCTTTTTTGAAAAATACTTAGTATAAGTATCTTAAGTAAAATTGGAAAAAGACTTTAAACCATTGTAGTGATCCTTTAATAATTTATCTTTGTTGTTTTGTTTCACAGAAGTGGGGGCGGGGTGTTCCTGTGTCTTTTTTTTTTTTTTTTTGTTGGGAAGAAAAGCCTTTTCAGTATAATCTAGCCTTTCTATCCTGAAAACTTGCATGCTTTTTGTGGAGTGTAAATGTATCTAGCTTGCTAACAGATAAACTTCTTCCCTAATAAGTTTCAAAGTTTTAAAGATGAAAGATTAAGAAAAAAAGATTAGTCTCTTTTTACACATTTAAAATGTAACTTGGGATAAGACTACAGAAGCACCTCATACTAGACATCTATTATAATGCTGGTGCATACTGGGGAGGGGGAGACTTTAGTAGCTTGAGGAAGGTAAAACATCATTTCTGCCCTGTGTAGGCTGAGTGGCTTAAAGGTGAATATTTTTCTTAACCTATATTTGTCTGTATTTTTATGCTTATATTATTTTATCTTTAGCATGTGATGCTACCTGTGTAGGTTGCACAGGGGAAGGTTCTGACAAGTGTAAGACCTGTGCATCTGGATACATAAAGGAAGATGAAAAGTGTACAGGTTGGTGGATTTAATAGAATATTGTGAAACACCATTTAACTCCTCCTTACGTAGTCAAGCTGAGGAATCATATTCACATTCATCTGCTCTAATGTTTGAGTCTTTGGAAGTACCACAGCAGTTGATTTCAAAAAAATGAGTATCAGCAATAAAAATTTTCTGTTATCATTCTTCATGTAAGTTGATAGGTATGACTAGGCTTTGAAGTGAAACTGACTTAAAAAATAAACAAAGTATTTCATCACTGATTCAAGAAACAAATACATGGGTCTCATTGTCAGTTACTT
The DNA here is from genome assembly GCA_032275445.1 of Crypturellus soui. NCBI lineage: Eukaryota > Metazoa > Chordata > Aves > Tinamiformes > Tinamidae > Crypturellus > Crypturellus soui. The sequence goes on from JAUBNY010000001.1 coordinate 12,738,130, forward strand.
ATTTCTTTTGAACTGAGGGTCTGTATCCAGTTCTGAAACAGCAATAAAATTTCAGAAGGGAGTCTGTTCCGTTTCTCATAGATGTCTAAAATCAAGAGATAATAGTGAATTATAGCACTGAAATAATAGTAAAAATGGAGTTACCCTACAGGAGAACAATAGAAAGTACTGAGGATATGTACCTGCTTAACTGATGATGTTAGTGCAGTACTTACAAGTTCCCTTCCAAGGTAGCACTTGATAGCATCAAGTGTTACCTTGATGGTATCAAAGAATATCACCATGGGAAATCTTTGGTAGTTTGAGAGGACCGTTACATAAGGCCTACAAAATATATCAAATGATATTATCTCAATACATTTGAAACTTGGTCTGGAGCAAGTTTATAACAGAAGATTATTTTAACAGAAATTAGATCTGTTGCAGCAGCATTTTGCTCCTCAGTGTTTCTACTAGGCAGTTACCTGCAGTGCTGTAAATACTTGGAGACATCCTGTTTGTGTGATTAGATAGAATTGTGTTTATGTGGCTGAGCAGAAGTAACAAAGCAATAATGGTGGAATCTTTCCTTTCTGTCCTATTTCTAGATATAAATGAATGTAACCTTCCAGAAAAAGTATGCATTAGAGAGAATGAAGATTGTGTTAATACTAAAGGTAGTTACAAGTGTGTATGTTCAGAAGGATTTGAAGAGAAGCATGGAACATGTATTCCAATCGTAAAAACAGGCAAGTGGCTTTTTTAACTTCAGGTGCTTGAAGTCTTCTGTATCGACAGCCTAGAAGCATATTTCTCTAAAGGTTTAGTCATCTCTAATATTTATGTGTGTATATATATATATTATATATATATATTTTATAAGCAACGCATAAAACTTCTTTTCATACAGATAGTTTCCAGCTGTTTGTAGTGGAGCACACTTAATCTGGCACACTGTTTTCTTACTTGAACACAATGCATTTTGTCCTGTTGTGTTTTTTCTTTTTTGGCTTAACTTGAGGTTGTGTTTCAAAGCCACTAAATGTCTCTTCCTTACATGATTAACGTGAGATTGTTGCTATTGAGAAAGAGGAGTTACCTTCCTTTTACATTTTTTTTTCTTTATTATTGATTCTACTGCCTTATGGGTTTATTGGTTTGTGTGCCATGAAATCTCAGAAAACTATGCAGAGTTCTCTTTGCTGGGTGCGGTGAGCTGAATTTGATTATTTTGTGATTGCACAAGTAGCAGAGTTGATACGAAGTAGCTGGTAAGAAGGAGAAAGATAACATGTTTTAGTGGTAGGGAGCTATTTGACTGTACCATGGGTTGTATCTTCCATCGAAAATTCAAATGTAACATTAAATTTTATAATTTGAACTCTGCTCCTGTACATATGAAACGTTATGCACAAAATTGTTCAATATGGTTTAATTTCTGGGAGGAGGTAGGAAGAGTTGGAGTTGGGTTTTTTTTTTTTGTTTTGTTTATTTGCTTCTTTGGGGATTTTTGGGTGTGTATGTTCTATTTTTTTTTTTTTTTAATTTTTATTCCAAGGCAAAAGATAGGTTTGCTTTTGCAAAAAAGGCTGTATGAGGTTAAACTCAAGGTAGACTTGGTATTAAGACATGTTTCCTAGTTCTTAGCTTGTTTTTTATTAAACTTTACAGTCTTTTGCATCTCACAATGTTGTAACAATTTGTGCAGTTACTCAGTTCAGAGCTTTTCTCTCGATAGCTTTTCTCTGCTGTTATTCATTTTAAAATACAACAATAGGTATTCCTGTGCAGATACTCAAGAAATTTCAGGAAATGCATTACTGTATGTTTATGTTTGTTTTCCCTCCCTTATGTAGGCTTCCATATATAAGCCAAAACAAACAAAAAACACTATTTACAAATTAATTATTATTATTTTTTTTACCCCTAGATTAATGGTATTACGAGTATAATGCAATTCTGCTTCTTAAAGGCTGTTTTTTACATCTTCACTGGGCAGTTTGCTCTACAGAGGATAATTCTGAGACTTGCTTTTCATGTTCAAAAGCAGATTTTTTTTTCTGAATTTTTGATGTGGAAAATAGGAACTTCATTGTGGAAAAAATGCTAGAATAGAAATACTTAAGATAGTTTTAGTTTCTACTGCTAATATTACATTAGCTTTCTTGAAATGTTTTGTTTGCATCTGATACAGATTTTTCAAGTTCAGAGTAGCTCTTCTGTATTCCTTTATCGGTTGTCTGTTCCTGATGAATATGCTGATCTAGGCTTTTAACACTTCCTAAAGTGAAAACTTTGTAATGTAATTAATACATATCCTTATTTGTATTCTGATTATGATATGTAATTTCACAGGAGAGGAAGTAGAGACTGTAGCAACTGAGCATTCACCTGGTGGACATGATGACTTATGATCTGCATTCAGAATCAAGACATTCCTATCTACACTTAAATTATTGGACTAAGGCACTTCTAGCTGATGTGCTGTGGAAATTGTATAAATATACAGGTTGCCGTTAGGATTTTTTTAATGATGAGGAACTGCTCTTTAAGCATCATTTCTTTATTCTTAGATACCACTTTTTATACAGTTCTTTAAAAACAAGACTCTAGATAGGTGAGTATAAAATTTGAATTAACATAATGTTGTACCCAGCAATTGTGTACAAGTTGCAGATTTCTCATTCTAGTGCCTACTGGAAACTGTCATCTTTTTGGAAGGACTTATGTTGTACTTCATAATTCTGGGAAAAATAAGATCTAAAGTTTGGTATTTCTTGGCATGAGAAGTATTTCTATATCTGAAGTACAGTTTTTAGAAATTGTCAAAGGAATTTTCTTTGGGTGGGGATGAAAAGTACTGCTCCCTAAAATGAAATAGAATGCCTAATACTGCATTCAATAAAAGTTTATTTTGTTTGAGTGTGTCTTGAGTTTTTTAATATTTAATACCTTTGTTGTATGTATGTATTTTTATTTGGGCAGAGAATGCCTTCTGGAATTAATGAATGGGCTTTTTTTTTGTTGTTGTTGTTGTTGTTCACTAAAGTCTGCTGCTGCATGTAACTTTTATTTATTTTTTTTTTTTCCTCCTTACCTCCCCCCCCCCCCACACACACACACAATCTTCCCTCGAGCAAGCACAGTACAGTCACTTTGTCTGCCTTGTCCCCTTGTGCTGTTTAGGAGGGAAAGCTAATAAGCCTGTCGTGGACAACACTTTCTACATGTTTCTAAGCTTAGAGACAACTTTAAGAACCACAACTAATGGCTATATTCTGCAGAATCTTTTCTGTTTGTAAGTGAATTTAGGCACACATTGATGCATTAGCTAAAGCTGTTAGGGAGGTCATTAAAACTCTGGAATACACAGGAAGGAGTAGAGAATGTGGTTGCAAAGAGCATTTCTTCTGAGCATTGGGACACAATCTCAAATGTGGGATGAATACCCAGAATCTCTATTATAGATCGTAATTTCTGTGCAAAGCATAATGTCATATGTTTTATAAATATAGTAAAAGGTGTGTCATACAAAACAATGATTAGGTTCATTCAGGAAGCCAGAGATCATCGGAAAAGTTTCAAGGCACTGTCTTTTGTCAGGAGAAACGTAAAAGCCCATAGAGTATAGACGAGCTCAAGACACAGGTCACTGAAGAATGTGGATTATCCTTTATGAACACAACTATTTTTCCTTTACTTGTTAAGTGGGTTGATGCACACCATGTGAATGAATGGAGAAGAGGTTCTTTTCAGCAGCTAATTATCTTTGCTAGCCTTTGAATTGACATTCACAAGCTGAAGAAGCAACAAGAAAGAAGCTCTTGCTTCAGTCAGTTTGTCCTAGCTTATTTTTTGAGATTATGTCTTATCTGTTCTTAAAGAACTTCTAGGGTTACTCAGAGCAGCTGCTGTGCTTTTTTTTTCTTGCTTAGATCAAAGTGGTATCTTCCTCATCTTTCAGCTGCTTCTTAGTATAACTAATTTTTTGTTTTCAGTTGCAATGTTAATCCTGATCTGCTGATAAAGATCAAACGTGTCTTGCCTCTTTCTGACTTCTGCTCTTAGAAATGGATTTTAATAGAAGTAGTCTTTCTCTTGCACTAGGCTATCAGATTTTTCTTTCTTACTTGAAAGAATCTTTTAAACTTGATCTATCATACCATTCCTCTTCTGTAGCCTGTTTGGTTTTTATTGATTTTTAACTTTTTTTTCCCCAAGTTTGCTACATTCATTATTTTACATATTTGAGTTCATAGTTCTTCTTAGAGGGCTGGAAACTTAATTTCAAGTCTATGGATTGTTCTTTTGTGACTACATATGACCATATGTAAAGTCATTTAGATAATAGACATGTTCTTCCCACTCTCTTCTTGACAAATTTCTTTCTTTTGGGGCAGGAGTGGGTAAGGAAGTTACTGTCATTCCTATTGAATCCAGAATGCTTAAACCAAGGCTCCGCAAAGTGGAAGAATCTTTGGATTTGTCTCCTGGGAGATGAAAGACCTAGACTTGAACTTAATTCTTCTGCTTTCTGAGATTAACAATTGGGTTTTTCAGTGATTAGGTGGGGAAGAATTCTAGCTACATAAGAAAAGGAAAGAGTGAGCTCATCCTCCAATGTCATTTTTGGGAAGTGGTATAGGGTAATGTGGATATATGTATATATATATATATTTTTTTTTAGTGGCTGAACTTTAGCTATTCAGAACTTAGATATCAGAGTCTGTAAATAGTTGAGGTTAGAACACATTGCTGTTAGTGTTGGCATTTTTATCACAGTTGGTAGGTACCTGACTCAGAGTAAAATCCAGAAGCCCAGATCATAGAGTGAGCATTTACATGGAAGTCCTAACTGTGTCTTCCCTCTGCATCACTCCAGGCAAAGCACAGTGGAAAATACAGGAGTAACCTGAGATAAGGAGGGACTCGATTAGTATGCGTGTTTCTGCTATGGTGTTAAGGCCCTCAACTGAAGGTGCCGATTATCTCCCCTCCAGTTACCCATTGTTAATGCATTGAGATTGGGTTGGCAGGAAGTTAAGTTACCTTTCATTAGCGCACTGCCTCTTCAACTTGTTTGTGACTCCACTAACCCTTGCTGCAGGCAACAGTCATTTTGCCACTCAAACAAAGTAGAGTCTTGTTGCCAGGAATAAAAGCTAGTTAAGTTTGAGGTCATAGAATCACGGAGTAGTTGAGGCTGGAAGGTACCTTTTGAAAATCTTCCAGTTCAACTGCCCTGCTAAAGCAGGATCGACTAGAACAGGTAGCCTAGGACTGTGTCCGGCTGGATTTTGAGTATTCCCAAGAATGGAAACTCCATAACCTGCTTAGGCAGGTAAACAGATAAATGACACTCGCTGCTCTCCCCGATCTACTGACCTAGGCATCTCATCTGTAGAAAGCTACCATGGTGGTCAGGCAGAATTTTCGCTTTGTAAATCTCTTCTAATGATTCTTAAACACCTCCTTGTCCTGACTAAGTTTGGAAGAGGAATTTTCTCTATGATTTTCCTAGGTATCAAGGTGAGACTGACCAATGCATAGGTCTCCAAATCCTCCTTCAAAGTAGGTTTTGCTTTCTTCCACACTTATGGAACATCCCCTGAATGCCATGATCTTATAAACAACCAAGAACAGCCTTACTCTAACATCAGCTGCCAGGGTTCATTGATTTGTGCCTCTCTGGTTTAAATCCTCTTAAGATTCTCTTTCACAGAGGGAATGTTTTGTTTTCTCCAAACTCTCCCACTGTCCTTTTAAGGACTATGATTCTTTAATGCAAATATTCCACTAAAAACACAGCACAAAAAAGATCAAGTACCCAGTATTTTTGATGTCCTTTGTCAGAAGCCACTCTTTGAGCACTAGACTCACGTTTTTCCTAGACTTCCTGTTGCTACAGGTATCTGTGAAAGCTTTTCTTTTTGATCTTTGTGCCTATTGCAAGATACAACTGTAAGTGGTCTTCTGTTTTTCCTGATCCCATCCCTACATGTTTGGACAGGGTTTTTGTATTCTTTCTGGGTTGCCTGTTGCTGCTTCTACCTTTTGTGTGCTGCTTTTTTTGAATTTAGTCAGGAGCTCTGTGTCATTTTCCCTGGAAGTCTTCCAAGCACATTACTAGATAGCTAAAACTGCTCTCCTGAAGTCTGAAGTTGTGATCCTGTTATTTGCCTTTTTGTCAAAATAATATTTTGTTATAGTGATTTGTCTGCTGAGATAACAATATTGCCTTTCTTTCTCCTTAATAGCGTTGTTTTATTGGATTTGAACCTCTCAATTTACAACCTTTATTGTATTTAAGGAGACTGGAAGCTTTTTAGAACTGGGGATCATCTTTGTGGTCTGATTTTGTTTAATGATATTCTGTCCTAATCTTCACTGATGGCCTCAGTTTTCACCATGCAAGGATCCACATCTGTCTTTGCAGAAATTGCTTGAATAATGTCTGGAAAATTGCCTCTCTGAGAAACATTTTCCCATTTAGTTATCTGTGTTTATGAGACAGAAGTAGTTCAGGAATAAATTTTTAAAAAGCTGAACTGTTCATGAGGCAGAGGCTGAAATAGGATACTATTTGGAAGTATTTGGATAATAATGGGAAAATATTTCTATTCAAGAAAATATTCTGTATACTTCGGTATACAAATGTAATGTCCACACAGAATAATCTGCCGTTTTAGTAGAGTTTGCATAAAATAAGTTTACTCAGTATTTTTTGTCTGCTTTTTGTGAGACTTACCTGGACTAACCATATTTATTTTGTTCAAGGAGGCACCTTAATTTAAATCTTTAAATCTTTTACCTTCATGGAAGACGTTCAGGGAATCAGAGCTCTATTATTCTTGCCTATTGGGTGTCCCTATAAGAAAAAAAAAATGTTTCTAGTTCCAGCATTTCTTATGATTTTCTTCTTTTCTTTAGTTTAAAACAAAATTTGGTGCTTATTCTTCATGTTTTTGATGAAATTAGTAGAGGGAGAAGCACATGCCTTAAAATCAAAAAAATAGATGGCCTACATACATTTTTGCACAGCATAAAAGCTATATGAAAAAGATTGTGTGCATAAACAAATCTCCTAACAGGAGAAAGCTTGTGGATCATGTTATACTTTTCTTGCCAAAGGTGAGATTGTTGTATGCAGGCAGTTTGAGAGTGTAGTGCTCAATTATAAAAATACTGAGGCAATGTCACTTCTATCATTTCCAATTACCAAACTGTATTGTCAAGAACTCATCTGATAGTCTTTTTTAATGATCTCATAATAAATAAAACCATCCCCCATGTAGCTGGGATCATGGCCTCATTTGTTAGGGTAATGTGTGCACTCACAAAAGATGGTTCCATGTAAGAGCTTTTGGCCATGGAAAGGGACAGCATCCACTGAATCCAATTGAAATGGCCATTCAACTGAAATGAACTCCTTAATCATACCAGGAAATGCAGAACGGTGTCTCAATTCCATCTTTACATATATTGTCAAGTCTGTAAATATAAATGCTTGTGTGTGTGAGAGCAAACTTGTTTATGTAGACAAAGTCTGTTATACATTAGAAAGCTAAACTGCATGTTTTATATTTTTCTTCAGTGATTGATGTACATTCTTTCTAACTGGTGTCAAAGTTTCAACAAGAAGCTCAGCTGTGGCATGTGCTGGAGAAGGTGGAAAAGTTCTTCCAGGGAGTGGGCCAGGGAGAAGGATGGCTCATTAAGACAAGCTGTTCCCTCTTTCAGGACATAATTCCATTATTAATTCATTGCACACTGTTCATGTTCAGAACAAGTGTCCCCAGAATAAGTCTTTATATTAAGCTATTCACACAGATGGTATTTGAGAGAGTATTTGGCAGGATAAACATTCAAATGAAATGATAAATTTGGAATTCTTGTTAAGGAAAGAATCCTAATAGGTGTAGCTTGATATTGCTTTAGGCAGTCCCTTTGTAGATGATAAATGTAGCAACACAGCTGTGTGCCCCATGCAGCCGTGTACAGCTGTGCTACATACAAAAAAGTACATCTATAAAATACCTTGCGGAGGCTGTGCTGTAGATTTTTATAACTTTCCTGTTAAGCCAGCAGAGGGTACTCTGAAGCTTCCAAAATGTTAAACTGACTGCTTCAGGAGGTCAGCATCTAGAACAGAGTTACAGCAGGAGGGGCCAAAAGTGTTACTAGTGAAAATATATGAGACTGATTAATTACAGAATAGCTGACATTGGAAGAGACCTCTGAATTTATCTAGTCCAACCCCATCCTTGCAGAGTCATCTTGCTCAGGATCATGTCTAGATGGCTTTTGAGTGTTTTTGATGGAGGAGACTCTGTACCTTTCTGGGCATCCTGTTCCAGTGCTCTGTTACCCTCACAGTTGAAGTTTTTCCTCATGTTCAGATGGAACTGAAACACAGTTTGTGTCCATTGCCTTTCATTCTGTTGCTGGGCACTACTGCGTCTGAACCCATCCTTTCTATCCCCTCCCCTCAGATACTTAAACACAGTTATGAGATGTGGGCATTCCTCCCAGTTTTGTGCATCTGCAAACTTGCCAAGGGAGCACTCTGTGCAGGTCTCTGATAAATATTTTGAACAGGACTGGATCTCTGAGGGACACTGCTGGGTACATACCTCCAAACAGACTTTGTGCCACTGGCCACCACACTTTAAGCTCTGCCATTCAACCACTTCTCAACCCACTTCACTATCCACTCACCCAGCCCACGCTTCCTGGAATTGTCTATGAAGATGTTACAGGGACCTGTCAAAACTTTCCTGCAGTTAAGATAGATAATATCCACTTTGCTCGTCTACCCAACTAGTCCTCCCATTGTAGAAGGCAATTAGATTGGTTAATCATCATTTTTCCCCTGATAAATCTATGCTGACTGGTCCTGATCCCCTTCTTGTCCTTCAGGTGCTTGGCGGCAATGGCATCTAGGATGAACTGTCCATCCTCTTTCCAGAGATGGAAAGTAAAACTAATAATTAGGTTATGTGATTCTTTAAATATGTCTTCTGCATCCCATTCTTTCCTAAAACAACCTGCCACAGTCTTCACAGTTAGATGAAATGTGAACATAGGAAAAAAGCAGGTTGGAAAGAACTTCAGGACTGCTCTCATCCAGCCTTCTGCTGAAAAGGCACTCAAATTTATACAGCTTTTAAAGCCTCCAAACCTGGCAATGGCACAGCCTCTTTTTAGCAACTCTTCCACTATGTGTCTCTCTTCATGGTCAAAGTCTTTGTCCTCTATGCTGAGCAAGCACAGCTGTCAGTGTTTCCACACTGGGCACGCCCAGCTGTCTTGGTCACTCCCCAAAATGAACTTATTCCAGTTTAATCAATACTTTCTTGTACTAAAAAGCCATACACCTAGACGCAATGTTCTAGATAGATCCAATGAGTGTTGTAGAGGGGGGATCATCCTTTCCCTTGTTCTGCTGCCTGTGCTCCTCTCAGTACAGCCCAGAATGCAGTTGACCTTGTTTGCTGCCAAAGTGCTGTTGGCTCATACTCATCTCACTGCATACCAGGACCCTCTGCATGCTTTCTGCAGAGCTGCTCCCCAGCTGTGAGGCTGTGGCCAGTTTCACTGCAAGGGGCTTATCCCTTCCTGGATGCAGGGCTTTGTCCATGTTGGCTTTCCTAAGATTCCTATCGGCCTGTGCTGCCAGTCTGGATAGATTCCAATTCTGTGAATACATAGACGTCAATGCACATCAGTAGTTCCACAATGTTTTATAGATTAGTTGCATGTATAAAACTTAAAAATTTGTAGGCTTGTAGATAATCAATTTCTACATAAAGTAGTAACCAATAGACTTAGTTTGTCCTGAATTAAATTAAGGAATCCCAACCTATTCAGCAAATGACAAAGGAACAAAATTTTATTTTTTCATTGAAAAATAAAACAGAATAATTGCAAAAGAAAAATCAACTTTTCCTTACATAGTTTACATACATGTTGTGTGTTACAATAGTCAGCGTAGGAGGTACAAATGCAGGGTCCACTGTACTTGACAAGATTTTATAGGCATCATTATAAGGAGAACATTACTTTTAAAGGCTCATAATCTTTCTCCTCAAAACAGGTATGTTCACATCATTACTCACCTGTACAAATAGCTTATTTAAATAAGAGCACAAGAGTTGCTCTGTCACTGCCTTTCAATCTTTCCATCTGCTAGACAGTTAAACCAGCAGTTGTTCTTATTGCTCTATAAGTTTTCAGCAAATTAGAACAATGATGTAACCAGAAACACCTGGAACTACTTTATGATTCTTATTGGCACATCTGGAGTTCCCACAGTCATTGGGGTGCTAGGTCTAATATAACCACCTTTTATGATGAATTTGCAGCCTAGCACCACACGTACCAGATGTGCTTTAATGAAACTCATTAGGGACAGAATAACAGGGTTTTGTATAGGGCCACTGACTTGTCACTACAATCAACGAAATTCTACCACTTCCTTCCCAAACTTTGTGAAAGTCTTCTAAAGGGAAAAACTTATATTCCTTCTAAAGCTATTATATTCTGATGTACTACCGTATTGTTTATTTATTTATGATTTGATAGTTACAAAAGAAAGATCAGCAAGGAGTGAGCTAGCAAGTGAAAGGGTTTGAACTGGTATTGCAGGATGAAGGTGAAGTCTCTCTTGTTAGAGAAGCTTGTTAGAGCTATTTTATTTTTCTAACCATCATCACTTTAAATATTTTTTTATGTTTTTAACTCTTTGTTATCCCTACCACAAAAAGCATTCAGACAGTGTGATGTAAATGTCAGACATAATAACTACAAGTATCACTTCTATCTAGTTTGACATAAGAACTATGTTGTTTCAAATACAAAATTCTTGTGTGTGTCTATTTTACCTGGTCTAGGAATTCTCCAGAAGAAAGTAAATCCATGCAAATATGCATGCGTCCACCCTTATTTTCTGAAGTAATTAAAGATTAAGTACAAAGTACTTAAAACCAGACATATATGTAGTCTTTTTTTTGCCATAAAGTCAGTGGGATTTAAGCATAGGCTTAACAACTTGCTGAGTCAAGTATATGTATTCAGCGTTGATCTTGAGGTTTCCTGTAGCACATTGCAATCTTGAAGAGAGAGGATCTCTATTTATGATTGAAATTTTTCAGTTAGGGCAGGGATCAACAGCACATGGCATAAGTGTGAAAGGCTCCTGAATGGCCTTTGGATGCCATAAAGGACAGGGGCTACTGAATCCTGATAAGATGTTTGGGGGCTCTTCTGATTCCACCTGAGTTCAGAGCTCAGAATTCCCCCCCCACCAAGTGGTAAAACAGCTCCATCATTCCTTTGGGAAGATGCATGTCCTAGCTCCCACTGCATTCCTACCAACACACTTCTTATCTTGGGAAGGGTAGTAGTCTGGCACACTGCATTTGAGAAGATGCTGACCCCTATTCTCCAGCTCACTTCCATGGGAAACACCCATATTTGCTAAATTTAGCTATATTGGAGCATATATTCCAAATCCTGTGAATTTTTATGTCTATTAGCAGCATTTTAAAAGCCTGACCGTATTCATGGTACTCTGTAAAAGTGAAATACTTCTAGAGAGCTGTTTGCTATTACTCTGAAAATAGTATTATATTTACTAGGGGAAGTCATCGTCAGTTGTGGGACGAGCTCCCTGCTGGCTTACATTCTTTATTGAGATAATATTCAGGCTTCCCATAATGTAAAATAAGAACACAGTGTTTACACAAGTAAGAAGCACAGTACTGGAAAGAAGCAACTACATGAGTTAATGTTCCTTGAATAGCAGTTGAATAAACATCCATGGGAAATTTGTTTATCTTTGAACTTAAAAATGGCTCCGGGAAATTTTCGTGCTGTAAGTCTCACTACTCACTGAGTGGAAGTGGGATTTTATCAAGGGATCACAGCATTCTGGATTTGCCAGTGAAGAATGGAAGTGCTGAACTTTTTATTCTAAGTCCTCTTATATATAATATAAAGAAAGAGGTTAAAAAAATCTTAATACTAGAAACCAATTTGGACAGTTGTATTTAAGATCCAGGAGGAACATTACAGACTACAATTCTTAGTAGGAGGTTGAAGCAGGCAATGATGGGCATTCATAAAGACAAGCAGGTGTGGAAAGCAGTTGCTGGTGAGCTTTGTCATTGTAAATATCTCATCTCCTAAGGCTGTTGTCTTCTGAATATGCAGCAAATGAAGGATTTTCATGAAAACATCCAAACTCTGAGATAGATGTGATGACATGTAGAAAACAAGAATAATCCTGAGCATACAGTGAAGATGATACCAATGAAATTGAAAGAACAGACCTTTACCACAGAACTCATTTTAGCAGCACATCAGCATTTAGCTTTGGCTGTCAGGAAGACATGTAGAACATGTCATGAAAACTTTTTGGTTTAGCTCTATGCAGCAATCAGCGAGGATACATGTAACTGATGACTTAAGACAGGTGCAGTGGTAGCACGCCAAGGCATCAATCAATTACATCCTGTAAGCTAAGAACGAAGATTTTTATCTTTTTTTTTTTTTCTAGGAACAGGCTTGAAGTACCTTTTTGCAAGTACAACAAGTTCAAATAGCATGTCAGTAGATAAATTCTTGGGAAGTCTTGAAGAATAATACCAGGGATAAGATTCCTGAGTTACAAGTCTAGCCTTGCAGTAAATTACCTGTGTGATTTTTATATCATTTACTTGCTCTAAGCTTTATTTTTCAGGCAGGCCCGTACTTGGTAGGTCCAATAGTCTGGCTGGCTCAAGGAGTGTTAGCCCGGTGTGAGTAGGAGAAATTGTCCTTTACTGTATGGGCTGAAGTGACTCCAGTGCCACTCATTGAATTCAGAGCTCTGACTCAGGGATGGAAAGCTTTCACCATAGGCTGTCATAATGAGGAAACCCAACACAGTGGCTATTTGACCTGCAATTAGTGTTATTCAGAGCATCCTTAGGATTTTCTAACTTGTCTTGGAGAACTTGACAAGCCTATTGCAATGTTGGTTTTGGCTGAGTGTAGTGGCATCTGGCGCAAACTGGACATCACTAGTGAACATGGAAATCAAGACGCTTTTGTGCTTCCTTGTTGTTCTGTGAAACTTGTTATCACCATTGAAAAGCACTCAAATACCCCAATGAGAAGTAGCTAAAATGGTAAAATAATTACAGGCTTTAGATTAGGGAGTGTATATAGTAGTGGCTATATCCACATTCCATTTTAAACAAAATTGGGGATTAATGTGCATATCTCTCCCTCTCTCTCTATATATACATATACACACATATATGTAAGGGCAGGTGGCTGCATTTTTTGGGGGAAGAACTCAAGAAAATGTGGATGTGGAAGAAAAAGTTGCTTTTAGTTGTACAAGGTTTGGTCATATGTTCGTTGCTGAAATTTATGTAGCCTCTTGTTCAGGAAATTGGCACTCTCCTACATTCCCACATCATTAGATGAGTTAATAGATGTACAAAAGAGATTTAAAAATTTAACAGCAAATGCACACTGTCCTCTTTCTTCATCTTTCCCATATTTTTGCTGTTTTTCTTTCCAAAAAAGTCAGTTCTAATAAAAGACATTTTGTTAAAATTGACATTAACAGAAGGACAAAATGCTTTTTCTTCTTAGCAAAATCTATTTTTCTTTTGAGGAGATGTGTTAAGAAATATCAAACTTCAAAAAATTTCTTTAACCTCATACTTTCATGGACAGTGATGAATGTCCTGGTGACAAATGATGAATGATTTTGCAGAGTACTACTTGTTTCTGCTGGCAGAAGTCTTGAGCATATTTTCCAGAAAAAAAAAAAAAAAAACAGCTTTTAGTTGCAGTGATTCCTGCTTAAAGTAGGAACTGATTTTCAGAATCTCCACTATAGCAGAATACTGTCACTGAATCTGGACAGAAGTTGTTTGGTTTTTTTTTCTTCTTTTTCTTTTTTTTCCCGTCGTGAATGTGAACTAAGTTATTTTACTTAGATGACCTTCCTCACATTCAGTCCAGCACACTCAGTTAATTAGTAAAGTTATGCCCGTATGCAGGCAGGGGAGAAGGACAGGTTTTTAACACCAAGCTGACTTTCAGAATGACTGCTGATATTGATTAAGCAATGAACTTTTTTTTTTTCCAGCTAACTTCTAGCTTACTTCTGATTAAGGAAAAAACATTGTTTCGAACTAGCTCGTTGGCATATCCCACATGCCTCTACTTTGGCACCTGCTACATTCCTCTGACATTCCCTCCTGGTTTTAGCTGCAGCCTCTCTCCTTTCCATCATGCACAGCTGTCCATAGCTCTTTGCTTGCTGCTTATATTTTTTTCCACTCAGTCTCAACTTACCTCACATGTGTTGGCAAATAGAGACATTTCAGCTGCAGCTTTTTCTTGCCAGTAAAATCTTGATGATTTGCCGGGATTCGGCACTCCAGTTGCAACTAGTCAGTGAATAGCTAGCCTCAGTTGCAACTAAACTGTAGTCACTGCCACAATCAATGGGAGAATTTACCACAGCTTTTAATTAGATCATGACTAAGACCTTAGACAGCGGAAAATGCATGAGAAAATGCAACAGTCTTCCTACCAATATTTTAAACTGGTCTATCAGAGAAAAACATTGCAGATGTTGGGGGCTCCTTTATATTGGAGCAAAAGAGCCTTTAGAAAGGACCAAAGGCTCCAGAAAGAAAAGAAAGAAGGTTTTTCCCCCTCACATGGCATGTTCTCGAAAATAAGAAGTCCCAAATGTGTCCTGGAATTTAGATAAATATGAGGATATGTGTGCCTGCGTCTCTGGGACTTGGTAGAGAAATGCTTCCAGAAGGCTCAAGCCGCAGAGCGCAGGGCTGGGCTGGCAGGAGTACAGAGCACCCGAGAGGCTTCCCAGAGCCACCTGTGAGGTGTTTGATATGGCTGTAGACCTTCTCTGCAAGGGTTAGGCACTACTAGACACAGTTGGCAGCATGATTACATCTCTTAAAAAAAAATCTGATGCATCACAAACACAAATATTTATAAAACTGCTTTCCAAGTCAAACATAGGTAATATTTTTGAACACAAGGACTGTTACCCATCATTGAATAAAGTGTTGTTATCGTTAGTGATGATTTGCTTATTTTTAAAATATCAATAGTTTAGAACTAAGTCTAAGTATTATATTCTGACAAAGCTGAGAAAACAAAACAAAACAAAAAAGTAGAGCCCAGAAAACAAAATCAGAACCTCCCTATTTAGAAATGTAAAGTCATTTGTCTTGCAGGGAGGCTTAATTTGGTTAGAATTATCAAAAATGACTTTGCAATGTCACACAGTGATGTAAATCAAGCCTGGCGGCAGAGGACTGCACCCCTCTGAATGCAGGTTATCACAGAGTTAAGAGTACAAATGAGACTTGGATGCAAAAGCGCTAAAACTTCAGAATCAGCATATATTTTTTCTTCAAGGCAGATCTGCATTGCAGTTTCACCCAGGAAAAGAACACAAAAGATGCCTTTTTCTTTCTTATTGCACATTTTTTTCTCAGACTGAACAAAATCAACAGACAGCCATATTTTATAAATTGAATTTTATCAAATCAGTAAGAATTCACAGATGCACAATTATGATGGGGCAGAACAATGGTAATTAATCCAGTAGCCTATCAGCTATCTTGTAGCTGTAGCGCTAGTCTATTACTAATAAATGACATGCTATTTATTTTAGGGTAAGGCTTCTCACGCAATGTGTGTATTTTTTAAATGTAAGATTTTATTTTTATGCTATTTCAATATGTCTGTTCATTCTTCAGTAAATCCTATTTCTCTATTTATCATGGTCATTAGTTAAATAGTTTGTTGATAGGTTGTAATTGGTAATAATCATCTGTGAAAAACAATTTTGTGTTCCAGTTTTTTAGTTTCTCCAAGAACTCTGAAAGCTGTAATTATATGTGATAGTTTGTGGTAAGTCATCAGACCCCTTGAGTGCAAATCAGGACCATATCCCTGTGATGCACTTCTTAAATTATTTAGTATTTATGATAATATCTGCTTAGTACCTGCCAACTCTTCCAAAGGAAAACATGAATTTTCTACGTGCCCAGCTTTATATATCTAAAATTCACAATGTCCATCAATGGCAGCTTTTAGGATCATCTAGGAATTATTTGGTTTTCTACCAAGTAAAAGATTTCAACTGTTGAAGTTTTATGTAATTTATTCTAACATATCAGGCTGGATTGTGCCCTAGGCTGCCCGTGTGGTGTTCTCCCTAATGCAAAGATATATAAATGACTCAGGGAGTCCTGGGGACTCTTCATGCTCAAGTGGTGACTCCAGACTAGTGGGTGCATCTGAAGCTGACCCACTTGTGCTCTAGCTGTGGGACCCCTTCAGAGTGGGAGCACTAGGACCTCTAGTCAGCCTTGTCAGATGAGTTTGAGGAAAATTTTCATCCAGACATTCAAGAACCTCATTCACAAACAACCCCCGAAGTTTTAGAAGTTGTAGGCAGAAAACTTTACTCAGTTTCCATGCGTAGATGAGTACCCCTTTTCCAGGCTCTTTTTATGTGCTCTGATATATTGCGTACTACATGATGATTTACTCAGCTGGGCAGCTAAGGATTCCCTTGGCATAAAGGCCTCCCAGATGGATCTAAAACTACATAGCAGCAGGAGAAATTTGTTCCTTAATTAGAAACATAGCTCTTAGGAACAAGGTAGCCTATGTGCTACTAGAAACGCCTGAAGGAGTCAGTTTGGCCTCTGGTTGGCCTGAAGGATACGGACCAGAGAAATACAGCCCTCTCCAGCCTTCACTGGAGAGAGGCTGCTTATTCCTTTAGTCCTTTACTCGGGGCAAGTGGGAGCTTTCATCACCAGCCCTCTAATCCTGAATGTGTTAAAACTCCATAGATGGCCACTACAGACTGCCCACCTGAACGTCTTCAGGCAGAAACAGACCTGCTATTACAAAGCTATTTTATAGATTAGGGTTAAGAATACCTTTAGAAATAAAAAACATCTGTAAAGTATTAAGGACTCATGGCTTACATGCAGTAGAACAGGAAATTACTTTCTTCTTAGAATAGACTTCTGTGGATTTATAGCTAGGAAAACTATGATGTAAGATGCCCACTCAGCGACAAAAGAACTTGCTGAAAAATAGAAGGAGAAAAACATATTGTTAATTCTTGATTTCAGAGTAATTAGGAATTTAGGAATGCTTGTTTTTGTTGAGTGTTCATTTTAATAAAAATAATTAAAGAGCCTCCAGAAGACATTTAGGTTCTTGTAGAATATACCAATTCATTAAACATAAGCAACAAAAATGTCTAAAACCACCTGTTTCCATTTCTTCTCTAGCAAAGAGAGAACCACAGTGTAACTGGCCAGCACGTGATACAGTCTGTGTGGTCTCTTTACCTTGCATCCTTCAAAATACTGTGAACACTTTCAGATATTGAATAGAGATATCTCGCTATTGCCTTTATCAAGACAAATCTGTTTTCAGAAATGCCAGTGTTCTGTTATTTTGTGTCATGCACAGCACTGTCTTTCCTGTGCCTTATGTGCAATATGTGTCTGTACTGTGGGCTCCAGGAATTAGTTGCACTGATATTTGAAGGCACTATGTGTCATAATATTAGGATTGCATTGCTTAGATTTTTTTTTGCTTAATGAAATATAATGAGTGAAAAAAAAAGTGTGTGTATATACACACATATATATGTGTGTGTGTATGTGTATGTATATAATTAGCCAGATCCTTAGCTGGCAAAACTTCAGTTTTATCTTTTGACTAGATCTTCAGACTCTGGAAAGATTAAATCTGAGAAAGCTGTATCTAAAGACATTAGCATGAATAGATGTATTTACATTATATACGTAATGGTTTGCTGTGCAGTAGCTGCTAACTGATAATTCAACAAAGCTCTATCAGCCATCCAGATAACATCAAATATATTACACATCCGCATTTTGATCTTCACAGCAAATGCAACTGTCACAGCCTATGATTGACATTAATGCTATTGACACTTACTCTGCAGTATGCAAGATTAAATAACCATGAATGTAAAAAAAAAATCTAATTTTACTATCTATTAGAAAACCACAGTTATCCAGCCTCCCTTATTAATGTATCACTGTCTTGAGGTAGAGATCCAGGAGTTTGTTATACTAGATAATCACAAAATGAATTTGTGATTTCATTCCCCAAAGCTGTTTTCTCTTCAATCCTTAAATAACGTAGAAGTGACTCATCGGTGCTCTTAGCAAAGGCAGCTACGCAGAGTATATTTGTTTGGTGTCTCTTCCCAGTTCTGTCCGAGTTTTCCTGGAGGGACAGCACAGGTCAGAACCAGCAGTGAAGTGACACATTTGAACTAGGGCACATGGCATCTGCAAAAGTTCTGTCTTTAATAGCTTGGCAGTGGATCACATGTGAATTAGGGATGAAAGCAACAGATGTTATGTATTCAGGCACCTGGATAAAGAAAAGAAAACCCGAAAGATACATATATTATTTTGACAAAGCAAAATGGTGAACCTTGCATTTGTCTATGATTTCCCATCCTATTCAGATAAGGTGCTGTTTGTTTTTAAATGGAAATATGGCTTGACATAACATGACAAAGCGCAAAGGCCCTTGTGGCCATGTTACATCTGGGTCAGATATATTTGATGTTCTTACTTTGATCGCCGGTGTAATCAGTGTGTTTTCAGCTTAGATCTTGAATCCATATCTCTTGTAAGTAAGAACAATTCCCAGACCTTTTGATCTGCAAAATGACTCATTCTTCCACAATTCTACTCCAGGATGATGCAGAGAAGCATTTCCTATTCCTAAGAGTTGCTTTGGCGTGTCTCTCTCTGAGAGACATGCCAACACTCTCTCTTAAAAAAATGAAAGAGGCAAAATGAGGTTCCTATTGGATCTCATGCAACGTTTTCTTTGACATCTTTAAGGAGGCTTTGCTTGGTTACTTTGAAAGGGTGGATAAAATTCCCTCTGAAAACTATGTTCATATATATTATTACTTGGGGCAAGTTAGATAAGGACTCAGAGACTAGAAATTACAAAAAGTAAATAGTAAGTTATGGAGAGACCTACAGAAAAGTGTACTTTGAAGATGAAGAGAGGACAAACAGAAAAAGTAAAGCCAACAAGGAATTTTGTGGAGCACAGAGACTGGTTACGGAAGGAAACTAGGACAAGCAGCTAAAGTGCATCCATGACGAGACATTGCAGCTGGCTCAGGAATTGGAAGAAGAGAGAACTCTGAGCTCCCAGGGTGACGAACTGAGTGTGCGTAGGGAGAAGGGATGCACTGGCGGACCAGGACAGGAAAAGCAGGCCTGGCTTGTTGGGAGGGAAATGAGAGCAAGACAGGGAGGCAGGGGGTTGGAAAAGGAAAGGAGGAGGCTGAGCCTTCTGAAGAGTTTAGGGGAAAGTTTAGTGGAAATGGGTGAGAAACGGAGACCACTAAGAACATGCTACTCACCTGGCAACCATCACTGTCAATCCACACTTCTCACCTTTGTGGGACAAATTGGAAAAACATTCTGTTTCTTTGAGCTGGTGGAATTCTTTCCCTCTCTTCTATGAATTTAAGCATTTACATTAAAAAGCCCTATTAGCTTTAAAATAAAAGTCTCAGGGTTTGTTTCAGTGCAGAAAAAGATTTTTTTGAAAGCTTACAAACGTCTGGAAAAACATCTCCCTACCTCTCTCTATTACATTCAAGCAGACAGCATTAGATAAGATACAGATCATGCTAAACATTGTGTAAGGAAAGACATTATTGTGCATTTACAGAAGGCTGAATTAGATAATCCTTTATGTTGGCACATTTTGACTTTTCAGGTCATGCTTCATAGTACTCTTTTGTACTAGATGTTTGTATGACTAGATATAAACATTTCTAGTTCATACACTAAGGATCTCGCCTATGATTTCTATTTCTGCCTGCCTCCTCTATTGTGCTTTTTTTGAGTGATGCGCTCAGAGAGTGGGTGATAACTGTTAGCCATATTTTTAGTACACAGTACAATAGATGTGAGCAATGGATCACATCTAAATGACAGAGACGAAGTCTCAGAGCATATCTCATTACGTGGTATTAAAAATATATAGCTCACAAATAATCTGAAATACAGCAACCTCCCACAACCTGTGCACAGCAAGATGTGAAACCTGTAAGGGTATAATCAAACAGAAATAGAAAACACTGGCGCATTTCCTTAAGTGCTGGGTCCCATCCAACATCTCTACCGGTTATTTTGACACCAAGTTACTACACAGTTACAAAGAAATCTGGCTTTTCATGTCTCAAGTTCCCAATTAAATTTCATACTATTTCTTTTCTCAACTCAGCCACAGGGGAAGAGTCTGTGTGTCCTTACCTCGCTTCCTTAACTTTAGGCATTTTTAACCTGAAAACTACTTTTGAAAGTTGGAAAACTTGCTGGAACATATCACTCCCTGGGGGTTTCTGTTCCGGCATATTCAGGACTTATGGTATTCAGAGAGGCTGTGAAATTCCAGACTGATGAGTGTCTCCTGGCATGCTTTCACCTCAGGCACAGAGGCATGTTTAAAATATATGGCTCAGGACAGAGTCAAGTGACCCAGGGGGCCGTTTCCCTCACTAAGAGTAGCACTAGCTCGTGATGTCAGTCATAACTTTTGGCTCACAGTCTACTTTGCTGAGAGAAGCTGGGAGTTTCCCTGGTATTTTCCATTGGAAGCAATCTACATCCTGTTATTGGGGTGCTGTTCTTCGTCCTTTCATGAGTCAATGTTCGGGAATATCATGTTTATCCTTCCCAAACTCTTTCTGGCTCATGTGTGACTACAAGCAGTAAGTGCCTAAATAGAAAGGGAATTTTTATCTAGTAAGGTGCTGACTTAAAGAACAAATGCAAATCGGATAGCACTGTCACTCACATATGTACATGTAAGCATAAATGCATGTGTATAAATATATTAAACTTTGTGTGATTAGTCCTAAAAAAGCTCATCCTTCAGATCTAAAACCATCTGCACTCACAAATGAAAATACCCTATGTAGATATCTTTACCTACTTCTATACATTATTCAAGCATAAATGCATGTGTATCTATTTATTTCCTTAAGTTGTTTGCATCTCTGTGGAAGAAGTTTTCCTTTATGGGAAGCGGCCACTAGAGGGGACTAAGGCTCTGTGCTAGAGATTTAGAGATTTAGGGGCATTTACTCACGGCCTATCTGTTGCTAACACATCTGTGCCTAACACTGTGCTGTCAGGCCTGGCCTGTGTCTTTGATAAGCCTGGGAC